>VXAV01001968.1:23851-62620 GCA_013399715.1 Alectura lathami | reverse complement strand
TTTTTCCCTCACCCCCTTCTTTTTTATTTGTTGCATTCAAATAAACTTTCCCCGAGAGGCGTGGTTTCCTCCCGGAGAGGGGGATGGTGGCAGGGTTGCAGATTGTCCTTTTTTTTTTTTTTTTTTTTTTTTTTTTTTTAAAAGCAGAAAAAGAGGGNTGCAACAGCAGAAAGAGAGGAGGGAGAGCAGGCCGAGCAGGCAGCAGGCTCCCTCATCCCTTCCTCCCGCTCCATCCCTCCCAGCTTTTTGCTTTTTTAGGGCGAAGCACGATAAGGAGATAAACGTTTGGATATTTGGGGAGGGACCCTTTTCCTTTTTTTCCTGGATTTCTCCTGCCCTGCTTTGCAACAAGGCGGCACACCTTGCTCCTGACTTTCCAGGAGCCCCGGCAATGGCATTGCCCTGCTAGAAGATCTTCTCGTGACTCTTTAGCATCAAAAGGTTGTCAGCGCTTGCTACTTGCAGGCAATAATCCCGTTCCCCCAAGACAAGACAGTGGATCTGTCACTGGGGAAATGGAAATAGATGGAACAACCCCACTTTGCCCAGCCTTGGCATCACGTAAAGGACACTTCTGTCTCTGTCCCAGGGGCACAAAACCCTGTCAATGCATTTTGTGAGAATAAAAATCACCTCCAGTAACGCCATGAGCCCCAGCAGGGTTTTCTTCCTGGCTCTCCCCACTCTCCTGCCTTACTTCCCCTAGGGCTGAGCGTCTCCTGGGCCTGGCAATGACGTCCCCACGCTGTCACCTGGCATCCAGGACAGGATTTAGGGAAAACCTTTGTGCTTTACCGCTTTTTGGTACTGCAGGAGCTGGGCGTCTGGCTGCAAGCAAACGGGATGTTTCAAAGTGCCGCCTTTCACCCCATCTCTGAGGCGCCCTGTTGTGCCCATCACCGTGGCTTCTGGGCCTGGTGGTACCAAGGGAAACACCGATGGATCTTGGGGGTAGGGAGCAGACCCGTAAGGCCGGGAAGACCAAAGGCATAAAATCTGAGCTCCAAGTGTGTTGAAAACATCCAATGTTGGCGATTCCACCTCCTGGGCCTCTTTGGGGTATCCTGGATGCCACTGCCCAAGCCCTGAGTGTCCCCACAGTGTCCCCAAACCCCTCCCAGGCACTGAGAGGTGATGACTCTTTGCTTGCACACCCCATGAAGGTAGCCTGGGGCCATCAGTACTCATGGGAAAATAAAAAATCTGTGCTTTTCTGCCTTTTTTGGGCATCCTCAGGGTATTTTTGCAAAGCTTTTTGTGGTCAGACCTGGGTCAGTGGCCTCACAGAAGGGCCAGGCAGCATTACCTGCAGCCCCCCCCAGATGTCTATGCACATTCTCAAAAATCTGGAAATGTTGCGTCCTCTCCAAAATCTGATAATTTTGTGCACTTTGTAAATTCCGAATGTTTTTCGTCCTTTCCAAATCTGAAGATTTTGCGCCCTCTCCTGGGTCCGGGTGGCATAGCTGAGCCTGAGCCCTACATCCCCCTCTCCATCTCCTTTCCTTTGTCTGGGAAAACTTAGGGTCACCAGCAGCCCCCCAGATTTGTCCCTCCAACCACGGATATTTCTGCAGCACGCAGTGTTCTGGGGATGGGAGACCCCCACAATGTTTTGGAAGAGATTGCAGTGCCATGGGCAAAGGGAACCCCAAGGCCACCCCGAGGCCGCCCCTGAATTCTCCACTGCCTTCTGCAACCCAACCTAAAGCTGCTGGACCCGTGCGTGGTGCTCCCTTTCCCAAAGCAAAGGGAAGGAAGAGTTCAAGCGCATCCAGATGCGGTGTGTTGGGATTAACTGGGGAGCTTGGCCGGGCTCCTTTGCACAACCAGCCAGGCTGGAGGGCTGCTAATTCCCGAGATTTAAAGCACATTGCTGAAATCAATTTAGACAAGATTATCACACACAGACACCTGTGAGAAACACAATATCCATAGTTGTGTACAACAGGGACATGCATAAACATGGTGGGGACATGTCGAGTGCATTCAGAATGTCGGGTGTGTGGAGTGTAGTTGGGATGGAGCGTATCTGTGCTGTGCTGCATCCTTCCCCTGCTTGGAGGCATGAACGTGTAGGTGTATTGCTGTGTACATATACAGAGGAAAAAGGGGGTAGGTTTATTCTGTACGTCCTATGTGTTAAAGACTGGCAAAGCAGTTAGAGGTACATCCACCATGCCCAGCCTCTTGGTGGCAATGGGTCAGGTGAGCTCCTTGTCCGGATATTGTGCATCCGTACGAACGGTGATGCTTTGATTCATTGGCTCAGCGCCGACGTCCGGAGGGGTGTGCATCAGCTGCGGGGTGCTGGGGACGCAGCGTGGGGAACCAGAGGTGGAGGAGGGTGCTGAGGGTCCAGGGACAGGTGACGGCGTTGCTGGCATGTGCCTAACCCAGCCTGTGGCCATTGCTTGGGTGGGAAATATGGCATCGGTGTCCTGGTTCCCCTCATTGCCCCTCGCCAGCTCCCTGTCTGGCCACGGATGATCTTTTGCCCGTCCACAGTGGGCCCATGTCTCCTACTGGTCTGGTCCCATTCTGGGGTGTCCCAGAATTATCCCCAAAATGTCCGTGACACTGAACTTTTCCTCTCCTGGGTCTGTGGAAGTTGTGGGGATGGCTGGTGGGGGCTACTGGTGTTCACAAACCCAAAACTGTCCCACAGCCCTTCTGGGTAAATGCAAAGCCACATTCCCCAGCCAAAAAAGTCCTCCCCAGTGTTTGTACAGCCCCAAAAGATGAGAGGAAGCTTTAACAGTCTTGGGGGCAGAAACCCCACCCGGGCAGCTCCATCCCTCCTCCCCCCACTCCCACCGTCTCCTCCACCTGCCAGTGGCATTTACGGCGTTGGTGCTTCAGCCTCCACCAACACCTGGCACAAAGCAGCTAAAACCAGGATGGCATCGAGCAGCTGGTGGGCGCCAGCCCTGGCAGAGGGGGGACACCAAATCTACCCCATGTTGGGATGCGCTCCGCACTGCTGTGGGCTGGAGGTGGGATGGAAGCGAGCGCTGGAAGCTCAGGAGATGTGCCCAAGTGCGTCCCCATCTCCGCACCACGCAGCTTCAAGCCCAAATTGCTCCACGGCCGGCCCCGGTGACACCGCGGTGGCCTCATCCACCTAGGAGCCGTAGGTGACGCAGTGGTCGTGCCGCCACTTGGAGCTCACCTTGTCGAGGAGGTAGCGGGTGCTCTCGCGAAACTTGCGCTGGGTGAAGTAGAAGAGGATGGGGTCGAGGACGCTGTTCATGCTGGCGAAGGGCCGTGTGCACTTGTAGGCGATGGCGAAGGCCTGCAGGGCTGGGCAGGGCAGGTTGGGTGAGGAGCGGACGATCAGGTAGATGGTCTTGGTGAGGTGGAAGGGGAAGAAGCTGATGGAGAAGACAATGACGACGATGATGATCATGCGCACGGCCTTGTCCTTCTTCTGGTGCACCGCCAGGCCGATCAGCTCATCCTTCTGGCACAGGATGCGGGCCATGCTGCAGTAGCAGGCCAAGATGGCCACGAAGGGCAGCAGGAAGCCGGTGAACGTCAGCGTGATGCCGTAGGGGAAGTAGGCCGCCGAGCGGTCCGGCGGGCTGAGGTCGTAGCAGACGGTGCGATTCCTCTGCATGCCCGTGGAGGCAAAGACGAAGGTGGGCAGGCACTGGGCGATGACGATGAACCACACCACGGCACACACCAGCCACGTCAGCTTCTTGCCCTTCTTCTTGTGCCACGAGGCCAAGGGGTGGCAGATGCCCAGGTACCTCTGGACGCTGATGCAGGTGAGGAAGAGGATGCTGCCGTGCAGGTTGGTGTAGAACTGGAAGCGGATGAATTTGCAGGTGAAGTCCCCGAAGGGCCAGTAATCCTTCTGGGTGTAGTTGTAGATGAGGAGAGGGAGGGAGCAGACGTAGAGCAGGTCGGCCATGGCCAGGTTCAGCATGTAGATCGTGGTGCGGGTCAGCGCCTTGCGGGCCAGCCAGATCTGCCCGATGACGACGGCGTTGAGGGGCAGCCCCAGCAAGAACACGACTGAGTACACCAGGGGCAGCAGGACCTGCTTGAACTCCTCGTGGAAGGTGCATGAGTTCCTCCCAGCGGTGAAGTTGGCCATGCTCATGGTCGTGTCTTCACTGGGTGAAGTGCCTGCGAATGACAAAAGGGACAGTTGGTGGCTTGGCCGCGTGGTGACACATTCAGGATGGACTTGGACCAGTGTGTGTGACCCCGCAGCCTCATCTTTCCCCATCTCAAGGCAACAGAGATGATGGAATTTGGGGTCTATTGAGTGGAAGGAGCAGGACCATGTGCGGTGATGGCCCTTGGGGACACCATGGTGGCCGCTGCCACCACCCAGTGGTTCTGGCTCTTTGCTGGGCGGGCAGTGCTGCTGCAGAGGAAATTGCAGCACAGCCCTTAGCACAACGAGCTCAGCCCTCATCCCTGCTCCTCTGCAGGGGGTGCCAAAGCCCTGCGGCGAGTCACCCATTTCGGGAGCGGCCACCGGTGCCGCCCACAGCGGGACACATAGATGTTTCATGGGCACTTTCATATGGGAACTGAGACCGGTGGCTGTTCGGTTCGGGAGGATTTTGGTCCTGTGGGTGGTGTGAGCCTGTCCCCGTGGCCTCTGGGCTGCGGGAGAAGAGGCCACCCGCTTTGCTCAGGGGCTGGGAAGATGTCCGCGAGCCAGAGGGTGCAACCAGAGCCAGCTCTGCCAGGAGAGCAGGTTGCAACCTGGCAGTGAAAGGATGAGGAAATAAAACACAACACAAGGCAGCGAGTGCCGTGAAACCACAGCGTCCCCGTCTCCCCTGCTGCCACCGTCACCCTGCCCAGCCCTGGCCACGTCACTTCACCGAGGCCCTCACCTGGCACCTGAGGCCCCCTGCACCCCAGTGCGTCCCATCGCACCCACTGCTCAGTCCCAGCACCCACTTCTGCCACCTCCAACAGCCACCCCGGGGCTGGGATATGCTCCGGCCCCTGTCTCTCTCCACCCCAAGCCACCCTGCTGGAGTGCAGGTCAAGGTACCCCATGCCCGTGCCCTCCCCTGAGACTGCCAGTGGGGCAGCACCCATCACAGCACCCATGGGATCGACACCATGGGAAATGGGAGACGAGGTGGTCTGCAAGAAGCAGAGAGGGGTCTTGGGGGGGCCCAGAGCACAACTTACCCAGTGGGGTGCAGGGGCTGCCCTGGAGGAGATGGGACCTGCCACTTGATGCCAGTCCTGGGTGCATCTGCAGCCCCGGGCTTTGAGCATCACTTCCCCTTCCCACCCTGACACAACACCCCAGCGCCAGATGGGGAACAGAAACTGGGTGGCAGGGTGGGCACAGCACCGCGTGGCACGGGATCGAGTGGCATTGCACGGCAGGCTTGGCGCAGAACTCCCATACATACCCCAAAACAGTGATGCCCAGGCACCAAGTGACTTTGGGACATGCCACCATGCCCAGCCTGGCTAGGGACCTGGAGATGTGACAGCAGTGCACCCATGGGTGCCCCAAGACCCCTGCGATGCAGCAAGTGGGTTTTGAGGTTGGAGTAGGGCTGGAGCAAAAGAAAAATAACTGGAGAGGGCAGCAGCTGCTGGGATGGGGCAGCTCCAGCTGCCACCAGCACCAGGGGCCACCCATGGGGGACTGTCACCAGCACAGAGCCCAGTGGGACCTGTTCAGTGCCAGCACTCCTGCCTGCTCTGGGAGGTTGCCCTCTTTGACAGACTTTGCCCCAAAATACACCTCCTAGGGGATATTTTTTTTTTTTTTTTTTTTTTTTTTTTTGCAGAGTCTGGGTCACTCCAGCCTGGGTCACGTCCTTCCCACAGGAATGCTGCCTGCCGCAGCCACATCTGCTCCGCTGCCACCAAGGAAAGCCCCGCACCCTGCTGGCCGGTGCCACGGGAGGGATGTGCGAGAAATCCCAGCCCCAGCAGAAACGCAGCCGTGGGCACTGCGAGCACAATCTTTCAGTCAGACACTGGAGAAGCCCTACCCCAACCGTGCGCACCGGCTGCAGCCGCCCATGACCCCGCGATCACCCCCTGCCCCATAAATCTCCTCTGTTTCCATTCCCTGAACGAAACCGCAGCAGACGCTTGGTCTCTCCCTGCGGCCGATAGCACCGGGCATTCTCCAGCCGATTTTGGGCTCCGTTCCCACACCCCCTCTGCCTTCGCCCCACCCAGCCCTCTCCTCCCTCCCTAAATTCCCCCTTACACATTTCTAAACCCTGCACAACTGGGATCAGAGCAAATTCGTTTGCCTCCTCAGCAGGATGCTTCCCAAATTCCCTGCACAATGCGAAGTGGGATCCTTGCAAGGCTGCTAAAATAAATAATATTTATAACACTAAACCTGTGTATTCTCCTCTGTCATCGTGCAAGAACTATGTTTGTTCTTCTCCCTTTCGAAGCAGGGAGCTGTGACCAAGCCTGGCACGAGCGCGTCGCCACAGCTGAGCGTGTTCCTTGTTCTCAGACCTAAATTTGTCTCTTTCAGAGGAATGAGATGTTCCCCTTTGGTCCTTCCAAGCAACTCAATGCTCTTGTTAAAAAAAAAAAAAAAAAAAAAAAAAAGAGGACACAAATTCAAGTGAAACCCGGTGGCACGGTGCTGGCCCATGCTCCAGGTTCGTGGCAAGGGACAACGGGATGCGGTTGGCGTTTGTCCTTCCTGCGGCGAGCCGCGGACGTGGCTGTTCCCGGAGCCATCCCTCCTCTCCAGGAAGCATTCCCAAGACAAAAGCAGATGGGACACGAATGCTGTAATCAGCTTGTCATAGGATGGGTGACACGATCGCTTAAAAAGTCCCTTCTGCCCCCAAAACCACGTGAGTGAGCACCAGCTCCAAGAGTTGAGCTTTGCACAGGATTTTCCTCTCTTTAGCAGATTTTGCCCCCAGAACACCTCTCCTAGGGTGCTTTGCAAGAGGCTGCTAAGGGACATGCACAAGACAGCGTGCTCAGCTGGTGGTGGAACACTCCTGTCCTAAAACAGGCAGCAATGGCAACACAATGGGCAGCTGAAAAATGGGCTGCCCTGACACCACGGTGGTGGGCACAGGGCAAAACCCATGGGGAGAGAAGGGCTGGCAGTGGGGAAGGGGCTGCCTCGTGCTGGGTGGGGTCTCTGCAGGGTGGGATTTGACTTCAGCGAGGCGGCAGCATGTGCTTGTTGCAGGGGGGATGAGGGAGAGGTGGGAAGGAGAAGTGGGAGCCGTCGGAGGCCGTCAGGACAGTTTCTGCTTCTGCTCTGTGGTGGAAGCGAAAGCTGTGGCTCAGCAGATTTGCAGCCCTGCGTGGCCAGGCCTGGGTGATACAGGGGAAATTTCTATTTGTCGAAGCCTGGAGGCGTAAGGATGAATGTAGGTGGTCTGGGATAGGGGAGCACGGTGGGGTGCTCACCTCGCTGTCCTTGGGCACCTCACATTGTTTAGTGCCCCAGCTATAAAATAAACCAAGAGTCAGGTCCAGACTCACAGCCCACTAGCATAATTTCCACCCACACAGTACCTTTTGCAATATAAGTGGGGATCAGGAGAATTTAGGGCACAATCTTGCTGGCGGATTCTCCTCGGGACAGCCCCGTGTGGTTACAAACCCTGCACAGCGAGCAGCGTCACACAGGTGGGAGGACGGACACGGGGACACGAAGCTCTCTCTCGCCGTGCACAGAAGGCATTTCCAAACCCATTTGTGTGAAACCCAACAAATCTGTGCTGCCAGGGAAGGCGCCGGGGGCAGGGATTAGGCAAAGCAGGTTTGAAAGGTGACGCGAGAATGGGAAAACACATAGCTCGGGGCTGCCCGGCTGCCTTCCTGCTCTGGAAAACAACCCGGCACCACGTCACGTCACGGCTTGGTCTAGGGACACCGAGGGGGGGTTTGGGGACAGGGGTAGGGACAGGGATGGAGCAGCCACTCTTGCACTGAGTTGCCCGGGCTCAGCTGGCAGCCTCTGGCTGTGGGGTGGGTTTGTATCAACCGCTGTGTATATACCCACGAGCATATACAAAGCTCTGTGCCCACAAACAAACGTGTCTCCATGCACACATGGGCTCACACACACGCACACACACACCTCTATCCACCTAGGCACAAAGATTTAAGGTTCTGCACACACATCTGTGCACACAGCTGCCCGTATGCCCACACCTCTGTCCACACACGTGTACAAATTACACTTACACATGCACACAGGCCCCCAGCACCCACTGCAGAGATGCTGGGGGACATGGGGTCCCTTGAGCTAATTTTAGGGCACACTGCAGCACGATCCTGTGGACACTACGGTAGAAGCAAGCACGTCTGCCCATACCCAGGCCGTGGAACTGGGGAGCATTGGGGTGAACACGTCCCGCAGAGCTTTGCACCAGCCCTGCTCTTGGGATTACGGCATTTTAAGCCCCCTCTGCAGTTACAGCTGCCCAGCCACCCCTCACCTGACACCAGCTCTGCAATGTGCACCGACAGCCTTGGCAGCCGGCGGAGAGGAGGACACGTCCCCGCTCAGCCGGATCCCGCAGGCTGGCTTTGGGTGCACCCATTCGGGGAAACATCTCCAGCTTCCCAGCCTGGGGAGCAGGGGGAGCTGGGAGACCCCAGCCCGCTCCCTGTGAGTGACAGATGCTGATGGCCAGAATGGGCTTGGCCATCCCGTGGGCGTGGGGATGGGGGCAGAAGCCAGGTCCCAAAAGGAGCCCTGAGCCCCTTCCTTGATACCCAGTGGGACTCCAAATACTCCCTCGGAGTGCGCAGCACCCTGCAGCCCCCGGCACCCACCCTGGGCACGGCCCCAATGGGGGTGAGTGCGCGTCTGATGTCACCCCAAAACCCAGCCAAACACTAGGGCCTTGGTCGGATTCTGCCCCCGGACCCGATCTCGTTCTACCCCGTTCAGCCCGATCCTACCCGGTTTGCTCTGACCCAGTCCGATTTGATCCTGTCCCGGTTCGGCCGGATCTGATCCGGTTCAACCCGATCCCCCCCGATTCTGTCTGCCCCAGCCTGGCCTCATCCTGCCCAGCCCGGCTCGGTTCGGCTCCTTTCGGCACTTACCGGAGCTGGGATGCGCCGGGACCGAAGCGGCGATCGCGACCGGGGGCCGCNAAGGGACGCGGCTGGAGGGGGGGGCACAGCTGGGCTCGGATGGCACAGCTGGACGGGGCCACAGAGGGACTGGGGCGACGCAGCTGGATTGGGGCGACGCAGCTGGATTGGGGCGACACAGCTGGGCGAGGGCACAGCTGGACGGAGGGGAGTGGCTGGAGGGGCTCAGCTGGGTTGGGGGGACGGGAGGATGGGGAGGCACAGCTGGATGTGATAACAGCTAAATAGAGAAGGGATGGATTGTGGAACAGCTGGAAGAGGCTGGCACAGCTGGATGGGGTGGCAAAACTAGATGGGGAAAGGCTAGATGGGGTGGCACAACTGATGAAGTTGTCACAGCTGGTGAGGGGGCACAGCTGGATGCGGTAGCACAACAGGAAAAGGTTTGCGCAACTGGACAAGGGGCACAGCTGGAGATGGGACACAGCTGGGTGGAAATTGTCGCAGCTGGATGGTGTTGTACAGCAGGATGGAGTGGCACAGCAGGATGAGGAGGCACAGATGGATGAGGAGGCACAGCTGGAGAAGGGCTGCTCATTCCCACCATGCAAATATCTGGACTGAACGGAGTGCTGGGATGCTCCTAAATTCCCCCAGAAAACAGGGTTTGCAGGACGGGAACTTTCTGCCTCTGCTAACAGCTGGATTACACCAGCCAACAGCTGGATTGCCCCACCTGCACGGAGCCCGCGGCAAGCAGCCGGGTGTCGAGGACAGGGTCTCCCCGAGGCTGCAGCGGGGAGAGGGGTGGGGGGGTCGGTGGCTCCGCTGCTCATTAACCAGCCCGTAGAGCTGCCGTGCTTCCTGAGCAGGGCTATTAAAATGCAATAAGCAAAGGAGCCTGGGGGACACTGTGAGTATGAAGGAACCGATGCATAAAGAGCCCAAGGATGCTAGTACTGCACGGGCTCAACCCTTCCTTTCCCTGTGATCCTGCACTGAGCTCACTTTGCCCTCCAAAATTATCCCCTTCCCTCCTTTTTATGGGGTCTCACTGGAGGTGGGTGGGAAGTAGGTGCCAGCCAGCATCGTCTGGATGATGGAGCATGATTCCGGGTGCTCCCCAGCACCACCTCATTGAGCCATGCACCCTAAAACGAGCTAAAGGGTTTGGGGTACGGGCCTGGCTGCAGGGTAGGGGATGGGGAGATGGAGCGAGGTGCCCACATCCCACTGGCGCCTGCATGAGTACGGACAACGCGGGCTTTCATCGATCCTGGCGCTGCAAGGCTGCGGGGAGATGGGTTCTGGCAGGAGAATCTGTGAATATTTGCAACCACCGCCAGGCTGGAGCCATCACCCTGGTCCCGGGGCTGCCCGGGCTGGCAAGGCTGGGTTGGGGATGGCTCGGTGCCCTCGTGAAATTCCCAGCTGCCATGGGGAGCCGGAAACTGGGGGAAAAAGTGTCTGTCTGCAGAGCAGAGCAGAAAACACGCCTTGTGCAAACACACCTGGCAGCGTTCTGCAGAAGCCCAGGGCTTTCCTCTGTGCTGTGCTGGTGGGCGAGATGGAGCTGAGAACAGACACAACTCACTTCTGCGATGAGCTGCTGGGGACAGCACGTCTCTCGCCTCCAGTGCCACCTCCGACTATGGAGCAGGCTGTGAGCAGGGGAAGAAGAGCTGATGTCATCTCTCTGCGAGCGTCCTTGCACGTCCCCAAGGTGAGCCCAGCGTGCCCATCTGTGGGGACAACATAAATAGGGAGAGGATAGTGACAAACACACAGAACCAGCCGGTCCCGGCTGCCCGCCAGCCCCAGCCACCTCCGCCCCATCCAGCCTGGCCCTGCGGCACCTGGGATACATGAGAGCCAAAAATCCAACGCCGTCAGGGCTGAGCAAGGATGGGAGAGGTAAATATGGTTTTCCCCTCTGCCTTCAGCTGCTCATTCGGGTGTGCCATTTGCAGACCGCACACCTGCAGAGATTTATTTTTTTTGCTTGCAAGACCAGAGGGTTCCTGGCTAATTTGGAAGCCAGTCAACGTGGGACTTTTGGCTGTGTTTTGGGTAATCAAAAGAAATTTCCTCCCGGAGACGTCATTTGTGATTACAGACATGCAGACAGATGGGATGAATTCTGCAAGCACCGGGGAAAGGGGACAGCACGCTTCGTCCGTGCCTCATCCCCAGCATTTTGGGGCTGTAGGGAGAGAAATGGGAATTCTGAGCTAGGCACCGAGCGCTGTTGTTTCCACGCTTTTTTTTTTAATGCAGGCAGAAAGAAGGGGGAGGAAGCTCTGGGGGAGAAATAATTGGGGAAAGCAAAGAGCCGTGCTGCTGGGCTCCATTTTGACTGCCACCGATTGAATTAATCCCTGGCACGAAAGCCTGGCACGGCGGCTGGGTTCGGCCTCACGAGACTTTCCGGCCGCCTGGTTCCTGCCCCTCCAGCTGCGTGCTTCCAGTAATCGCGTTAGTGGCTGCTTGCAGGCGAGCTCTGTCTCTGCCGCCTGCTTTCCCCACCCCGTGCTGGGTGCTGGCACCCGCAGGACAGCATGGGATGTCCCCACGGGGCGCCAGGGAGCCCCCTCCACGCTGTCACCGTCCTCATGCTATGTCCCCTCACACAGCTGCCAGCTGCGTCCCTATTCAGCTGCCTCCATCCAGCTGTGCCCCATCCAGCTGTGTTCACCCATCTGAGTAGCCATCCAGCTGTGTATCCACCCAGCTGTGCCCCTACCCAGCTGTATGCCCATCCAGCCCTGTCCATCCACCCATCTCCATCCGTGTCTCCATCCAGGTATATCCCCATCCAGCTGTGCCTCCACCCAGATGTGCCCCCATCAGGCCATCTCCGTGTCCCCATCCACCTGTGCCCATAACCAGACATTTCCCCATCCAGCTGTGCCTCCATCCAGCTGTGCTCCCTTCCCCCCCGACTTCTCCCAGCTCACCCAACTGCAGATGGTGTGCATGAAAAATTTAATTCCTGAAAGTTGTTTCTGATGGAAATGAAGCCAATTCCTTGTGCCCTTCTCCTGACACTGCCAGCCTGCCAGGTGGCAGACCTGGTCCAGCTTGCTAATGAGGTTTGATGTCTGCTTTCTCCGTTTTAACCATTTTCCAGCATTCTTCTTTGCAGACACACAGACACCCGCTACCACAGCAAGACCTACCTGCATTTGGGCAGTATGAGTCCCCAAACACCATTTTTTTTGCAGCGAAAGTGCTTGGCGGAAAAGGTCTCATCCCTCGATCCCCACTCTAATGTTGTCCTTTGTTAAACCAAGCAAGCAGCTGCTGCTACGCAGGATGAGGGACGCAACAGAAGAAAACTGTTCCCATATCTCTAGGTCAAACCACCAACCCACTGCCAGGAGCTTCAGGTGGGTCCCGATTTCCGGCATCCAGCCCCAATTCTGCGCTGGGCTGACGGGCTCCCTGCAGCAGCCTTGAGCCCAATGCACCAACTGTGCCAGGAAATCTTGTCTTTGCTGGGAACTCGCACAAAAAAAGCCTTTATTTGGCTCCGAGTGGGACCTGACCTACAAGTGCCTGCCATTCCTATGCCTCAGTATTTCTCAAGAACTGTTCGTTAGCCCATTTCCCTCTTCAGCCTGCTTTCCCAAAGCCCTGCAGACGTCACTGGTGGAGGAAGGGAGAGCTGAGCATGCGGATGATTGATGACTGCATCTCTGCAGGCTTCCTTTCCTTTTGCAAGCACACCCGGACATGCCTTGGACACTCAGGGTCGCTTCCTCTCAATGCTTTTATTCGCCCAGGAGTCCGAAGCGAGCTGTGCCGAGCAGGCGCGGGTGCCATTGGTGTCTCCAGGGCCCGGTTTCACCCAAAGGGCAGGTTCTGGGTGCCTGGGAGGTGGCCTAAGTGCAGGAGATCTCATCTGCACAGGGAGCTGCGGGTCTCTGCAGCCAGCACATCCCAGCCTTTGGGGCACGTGGGGCCCCGTGATGGAGATTTCCATGGCTGGAGGTCATTTTGGGGCCATGCGTCCATTTGGCTTCCAGGCTTCTATGCTTTCCGGACCGTGTCCGTGGGGAGGGATTAGGAGGTCAAAGCACACGAGACCTGCAGGTAGCGCCGGCATTTCCCATCCGGGAAGGATTTAAAACTACTTCCCCTCTGCTTGGTGCTGTTTCCTCAATGGCTTGTTTGCTTTGGCTGCTGGGCCACAGGCAGGTCTCCAGCAGAGGATTTTCTTTGGGCAACAACTGTCCCCAGATTCCAAGGGTTGAGACGTTGGTGGAGGTGCCAGCCCTTGGGACAGGGCACCCTGGCCGCCTCTGGGCACATCTGCAGGGCACAGCTAGCTATTTTAGGGCTGAAAACAGGCATTTCAGGTACAGCCCACCACGGCGGGCTTTGTGCTCATGGCCCACCACCGTGAACAAAACACAAGTGTCCCACCTGCTGGGACTCCTGGTGGTCACCCAGCGCTTGGGTCTTCGGCGTGGGCTTAGCACAGGGGCAGCCAGATGAGCTGAACTAGCTTTCCAAGCCTTAGCCTAAATAGTATCAGCCAAAATGCATCACTCATCACTCTGATTCAGCGTCTGAGGGCGAGAACGGGTCAGGATGCTCCCCTGACTCCCATGGCCAGCTCTGCCCAGACCCCGAGCGCTTCATTGCAGCCACGATGCCCAAATTCCAGAGGAATACGCAAAGCAGCAAGCATTCAATCACTGTATTAATTTACACCCTGCAGAACTCAATGCTCTGTGTTTCCCTTTGCCAGGGCGTTTGGCAAGGACTCCCCTCCTGCATCCTGCAGACGGTCCTGCAGACAGGACCACCCGGCTCCCTACACCCAACAGTTGGCTCAGCGTGATGCTCGTGCTGCTTCCCTCCTTGGGGCAGCGCCAGGCCCCCAGCTCACGAGCCAAACCATGCCCTGCCTCCCCCGGGACCCCATCTCTGGTGCTGCAGGAAGCGATCGGCAGCTTCGCATGCGATGAATTCACCGGGGACTGGGAAGCCGTGGTTTGGATCTCCCAGCTGGGTGGATGTCATGCAGCTCTCTTTCTGTGTAATTAGTGGATGCTGAGGAAGGATGCTCATTCCTTCTCTGCGTTTTTTTTTTTTTTTTTTTTTTTTTTTTGCCAGGACACCCTGGCAAAGGAGCAAAAGGCCCACAGAGGAAGAGCCCAGCCGTCACCAAGAGGACCAAACCGGACATTTATTTTATTTTAGGAGCTGAAACAAGGAAAACAGCTGCTTTGTGTCCGGCATCATTGGCGACGTGCTCTGTGTGGAGCAGCCCACGTGCCCACACTTCTCCCTTTCACTTCTGCTTTATGGAAAATCTTGCCATGCCTGGCCACACAGGGCGAAATGGGAAGCCCAGTCACAAGCAGGGCTTTTTAATTCCAGGAATTTGCCTCTTTCTTATAAGAAAGCTATCAGGATTTTCTGGAAAGAGGTAGGGTGCCCGAAATGAGGCGAACTTTGGGATGAAGCTTTCCCTTCCATCACCTGCAGGTGGGCAGACTCGGTGCACACACTGGAGGCTTCTGCTCAGACAATTAAACTGAATGTGATTTATGTGATTGTAACATTTTATAGGAAGATTTTTGGGATAACCCTGATGCTGACCAATGGATACCGGGTTATTCTGTGCTGGTCAAGGGACAGAATGGACTCTGAGTTTGGAGGGACACATTCCCCTCTCAGCAGAGCTCGGAGCAGCAGCAGCCTTGGCAGCACCTTCTAAACAAACCTCGGCGCAGTGCTGGTGCCCAGACGCTTTGTACAAACACCGAGGTGAAACCATAACAAGGGGAATACACTCCTGGGGGGTCCCAGCCATCAGCTGTCTGGGTTGGGGACCGCTGCTGCCCTTCATTTTTGGTGTGGGGGTTTGTGATGCCGTGCGCGGTCCCACCTGGTTTTGGGTGCTGGGGGGAGGAGGGTGGTGGCTGGGCGCATGGGAGGGTGGCTGGGGTGGGGAGATGTGCACGGGTGTTGTGGGGCTCAGGTCTGTCCTTGGAGGTTTTTGAGAGCATCCTGGATGACGCCCAGGTGTGCCCACTACATCTGCACCTGATGTGCTGGCAGAGGGAGGTTGGACCAGGGACATCCTGATTTCCTTCCAGCCTGGATGAGGAGCCCATGCCCCTGGCAGATTTGGGGAGCAAGCTCCAAAAGCAGAGGAACGGAGGTGGAGAAAGATCCCTGGGTGAGCCCCTATCTTTGGGTTGTCCCGTGGTGGGCAGCTACAATCAGGTGGAATCATAGAATCACAGAATTAGGTTGGAAAAGACGTCTAAGATCATCAGGTCCAACCATGAGCCCAGCACTGCCAAGTTTACCACTAAACCACGTCCCCAAGCACCACATCTGCACATCTTCAAATACCTCCAGGGACGGGGACTCAGCTGCTTGCCTGGCCAAACCGATGCAGGTTGGGCTGCAGCCTGCTGTGGACTTGGAGGAGGTGAATTTGGGTTTGGATGGCCTGGGCTCTGCAGCTCTGTGGTGGGTTATGGACGTTGGGTCAGGCTCAAAACGCCTGCAGAAATGTCATGGCACACACTCAGAGCCAGAAGTGCTGCTGTGCTGCTCCCCCGTAGGGACGTGACCAGCTGCAACCTCAAGCTGCAAGGGGCAGGGCCAAGATCTCCTTGTCTCGTGGATCCTGGTGTCCACGTGGGACAGGAGCAATCCGTGCCTTGGTTTCCCCACTGCACACAGGGGTGAACGCCCTGTTTGACAGCTTGGAAAATGCACCAGGACCCTCACGGGGAGGTCGCAGCCCCTTCTGCTGCAGTGGAAGATCCTGGAGCAGCCAGCCCCAGACCTGCCCAAACCAAAAATGCTAAAGCAGGTCTGTCCCGTTCGGGATGTGTTGCACAAACACAAAGGCAGCATCGGCAGGGGGAGGAGGGGAATTTGCTGGCAAACAAGATCAGCTTGTTCCCTGCGTGTGTCGGCAGGCAGCGCGGGCAGCAGCGGGTGGCCTGGCTCACGACACCGCTCCGGCGTGCTACACGTCGTGGCTGCGTTTTTGCAGGTATCTAATTTTCATCCTTCTTCCCACAAATAAGGCTTTGTTTTACTTTTTTTTTTTTTTCCATTGCATTTTTATTTCATTGCATGCCATAGCATGTCATGCCACTGCACGGCGTTCCACTGCACTGCATTTCTTTGCGTTTCCTTTCGTTCCCCGTCAGATCACATCATGCCGTTGCGCTGCGCTGCATGCCATGTCACTGCATTGCACTGCACTTTTTTTGTCACGTGGGCACTGGCAGACAGTGCAGACCCAGAGCTCATGGAGACAGCCCTAAAGCACTTTGAAACTCCTTCTTCAGGCTGCAGGCTGCTGGTGGCTGGGCTCCTGTCCTTCCGTGCACACCGAGCTGATCTCAGCGGGGTTGGAGCTGCTCTGACATAAACTCCAGGGATGGACGAGCCAGCTGTGAGACCAACAGCAGGTCGTTTCCTTCACAAGGGGGAATGGGAGAAGGCAGGGCAGCTGGTGCTGGGAAATCACAACAATGACTCCATCCTGGGTACAGCATCGTGGGCTGCAGGCACGACGCCAGGAGGCCGAACTGCTTCCAGACACCGCCGGGACCACGCGTTCGGGTGACACCGATAGTGCCTACCTGTGACAATGAGCTCTGCCGCGGTGCCTGGCCGCGCCGGGAAATTACTCCCAGCCTCTCACTTTGCATCATTTTTCCCCCTGTGCTCCTTTCCAGAGCTAAGCACTGAGGGCAGGGGAAGGACCTTCGGCATAAACCAGAAAAACTTGTGAAATAGGTTTAATTTAATGCATCCAGTAATCCTAGGCTTTCCCGCTTCCTTCCTGTTATTATCTAACGTGATTCTCTATTCTTGGATGCTTAGAAATGTTCATTTGAAGGGAAGCTGAACAATAACAAACAGGATTAAAATAAAACCAGAAAAAATAATGTGGACGGTGTACGAGAAGCTGTGATTCCAGGAAAGCTGGAGGAAAATCACCAGCATGGGGGCGTGACTGTGCCGGGATCCAGACTGTTGGAGAAGATGGAGGCGCAACGTTGGCTTCAAGACCAACTGCAAGTGGAGTGGCTGGTGTGTTTTATCCCTGAGTTAAGAGGAAGCGCTGAGCTTCCACACCAGCTGAAGAACAGGAGCAAACAGCTCTTGGCTACCCGAGACCTTTGGGTGCGATGCACTTTGCAGTCTCACCTCACGTTGGTGCTCCTGAACGTGCCCCTCTGTGCATCCCCAGTGCAAGGGCTGAGCTGCATCCCACGTGGCTGATCTCCCCTGGGTGAGGGTCCGAATGCCCCGGTCCCTGGTGTTTTGGAGGTGCCATGTGGTCCATGAGTCAACACGACGATGGTTTCGCTGGACATCTTCCAAGCAGATGCCTCCGATGGGTTGTGTTCCTCCCCGGCAGCCACGGGATGTCTCTGCAGGCACCACGCGGGGCCTGAAGAGGACGACGATGTCCACTTGTGTCCTGGCAGTGCCACGTAGGTCCTGGGACTGCTGCACAAGGAAGATGTGTTACACGAAATGTGTTGCTGGTGTGGCAGCATTGCCATCAACCTGACTGGTTTCTCCTCCTCCTCCTTCTTCTCACCCTCCGGCAGTTTATTGATGGGACTCAGGAATTAACTTCCCTCTTAGAAACTCAATAGAACCAGGACTGGTACATTAAACAAACAGCGAGCGCTTTGTGACTCACGCGATGGCTTTACTCCAAGGCAAGCATGAAAGCAGAAGCCTCGAAGGAACTTCAGAAATTTTTCAGCATTAAAATCCACATGGTCCTGGAAAAGGGACTGGATGGGTCTCCCACCTAAATTTAGCTGGAGGAGGTGAAAAATGTCTCCTCTCCCTAACCCTGGTGCCCACGACCTGCACCCCAAGCAGAGTGGAGCCAGCAGGATGCCCTCGGTGCGGAGGGATGCTGCCGAGAAGGAAAACGTTGTGCCCATGGGGTATTGGGTGCTGCAGGGACACGGAGCCCAGCCCAGGTTTGGGAACATCCCTCCTCCACGTCTGCCTCGGCACGGCACGACAGAGCCCTGTCCCAAATGTCACGGCGTCTATTTTTGAGTGAAATGAGTAAGAGTCAATTGTTCTTTTTTTGGTAGAAATGATTCAGGAACTTTTAAATAGTAGAACTGTCCTTCCTAATGATTATTTCCCTCTTTATTCCTGCCGGGCAGTTCGCATGCAGTTATTAAAATCTGCTTTGAAATGTTTGGTGGAATATTTCCTTTTGGTGAGCTTCTTACACATCTGTTTCCATCAAAATTCCTATACGAAGACAACGGGGAACCCAACTGCTTTCACCCCTCGTAGTCTGCCCAGAGCCCTCCCAAGTGTGATGTCTGGAGAACAGAGGGGCTGCCCCAAGGTCCCAGCTCAGGTGGGTCCCTGTCTCCACTGGTACCAGCTGTGTGCCGAGGAAGTGTCTCTTAACCCTGTTTGTAAGACAAAGATCTGAAGGATGTGGGAAATCACTGGCAGAAATGAGCCATTTTCCAGGGCCATGGGCTCTTTTGGGATGGTGCCACATTCACCCCAGCAGGAGCTGGTGCTGGGGGAGGTGAGGAATGGAGCCAAAGCCTCCATGAAGCTTCCCATGGCCAAACTGGGAGGGGAAATCCCTTCTTGACCCCCACCCAAGCTTGGCCAGCACTCACTAGCCAAGCCTTCAAGAGACACGGACATAGTTGAGTCCAGCAAAGGGCTGCAAAGATCATGAGGAGACGAGAGCACCTTCAGTATAAGGAGAGGCTGAGAGCTGGAAGTGTTCAGTCTGGAGAAAAGACTCGGGGGAATCTCATCAAGGTCAGTAAATACCTGACGGGGTGAGAATAAAGGAGACAGGGCCAAACTCTTCTGACTGGTGCCCAGTGACAGGATGGGAGGTGATGGGCACACACTGAAACACAAGAAATTCTGTTTAAACATAAGGAAATGATTCTGTTACTGTGAGGGCGGTCAAGATTACCCATTGAGGCTGTGGGGTCTCCAACCTTGGAGGTACTCTAAGCGCAACTCAGCATGGCCCTGGGTACCCTGCTCCAGGTCACTGCGCTTGAGCTGGTCCCTAACTCCTTCTCCAGCCGTGTGTGTGTGTCCTTCTATTTAACAGGAACAAAGCAATCTCCCTTGCCTTGGTTTTACAGACATGCAATTCCCAGCCAGGGCTCTCCTAGCCCCAGGGACGGTATCCAGCCTTTCCATGGCCTTTGTTTCTCCTTCCATCTGTAGGGAACTGAACTCTTCAGCACCTTGGAACCTGATCTGCAGCTTCTCCTTTGCCACTGCTGGCCTCCCCAGGAGACACCCAGAAATCATGGCTTTGTGGGAGAAAATAACCCTTCGTGATGGTGAGCTGGGACCGGGCGGCTGGCGGAGGAGTTCAGGAGACAGTTTTTGTCTGATGACAATGCCATTTTTTCTAGATGGCTAAGGTTGTTCTGGTGAGTCCAGATGTACTGGACTGATGTCTGCAGAATTCTTCTACAGATGATGGGGAGAACCATTTGTGTCTGGAGGGTGGTTGGACTAGATGGTCTGAGAGGTCCTTTCCAACCTTAATGATTCCATGATTCTATGACAAACCATCTTGTCTCTTTGCAGACAGCATCACGTGTCCTTTGGAACTGTCCTGCTCTTCCACCTTGGAGGCCCAGCTCACTCCCATTTACCCACTGAAACCAGCAGAGATGAACCCCTTTCCCCCAGGAGATGGATCCATACCTTTCCAGGTGCGCTGCCAAGCTGGGCTGACCATCCTGGTCACCTTAAATATGCTCTCCAGACTGTGGACAACATCGGCCTGAGGCTTCCATGAGCATTATGCTCCAATTCCCCTATCTGCTGCTCTGGAGAACATTCACTCAGAACATCTTGCACTGATGGGGCAAGTGGGGCAGCCCTAAAACTGTCTCGTTCCCACTGCTGGTTGGCTCCAGGCCGTGCTTTGCCTCCGCAGCCACTCTGCTCAGCGCCCTGGGGGACGTCTGTCCCCTCTCACCCACTGTGGATAAGCGGAGAGAGCAACCGAGGCCACAGTGTATCTCTCCAAGATTAAAAATAATAANGAAAAAAAAAAAAAAAAAAAAAAAAAGGAAAAATGGGTAAAACCCATTCACATCCTCAAATCCTGCTTTTGTGCCACTGTGCTCACCCAGGGTGCAAAACAAGCCAGCTAGGATGGGATGTGCTCCTGGTTTATGAGCACAAGGGGCATGTTTAGGGGGAGATAAGGGCTGGGACAGACACGGGATCTCAGCTGAGATAAGGTGCTGGAGGACGGCCACGGGGCTGCAAAGCAGGGACGTGTTTCAGCTGCAACGGGGGCTGAGCGACCCTGGTCTGCGCCGGAGATAGTGGAGGGACAGATGCTGCCAGCCTTGGGGCATGGACGCATCCTCAGGAATCACCAAGGCCCAAAATCCTGTGTGTGCAAGCATTTTGCTTCATTCTGCTGCCCTCTGCACCCTTGGGGTTAAAAATCACTGCTGTAAATATCTGAGCAGGCGTCTGCACCGTGGTGCAGGGAGGGGCTGTTGGCAGCTGGGATGGGGTGGCATAAAGAGGTCAGAAAGGCACCGTGGCGTGTTGGCATTGACCGCCTACCCACGGGCAAGGCAGTTTCCTAGGGGTTCTGCTCACTTTGTTCTCCTCAGAGGAAGCCCTGAAGCTGTCTCCACAGCGCTGCTGGCCAGAAATCCCCCCACGGGCCAGGAATTGCCCCCTGGTCGGACGCAATGCCAAGCTCGGAGCTGGTTCCCTTAAGAAATCATCCCGGCTCCGGGAGTTTTCCTTCCCTGGGCCTTTCCCCTGATGCTTGGAGGTCAGCCACCCTGCCTGGTGCACCGTGCTGCAAACTCTGCTCTCCCTCCCCACCTCTTTGATTCTAGCACTGCTCTTTGCGTCCCGGTCCATGCACCCTGAGCAGGTCCAGGTGTCCCTGGGGACGTGCCTGCTTCCGTTTCCCTTCGGAGCAGGAGGGATCCTTGGGGTTTACCCGTTCTCCCAGCACTGAGGTTTGCTTTTGCGGGAGCTCTTAATGCCACAAAGGGCATCACCTAGTGATTCCTAAATATTCTGGGGGGCAAGGCCTGAGGTTATGCAGAGCTTTTTGGTGCCTGCCCCTGAATTACGGTGACCTCCCACAATCTGCAACAGCGCTTTAGAAATACTGCACAAAAAAACACATACAGAGCCAAATATTTGTCCTTTCCCACTGCTCTGAGGAGGGTTTCCCCTGTATAAATGCAGGGTGAAGGAGATGTGGGCTATGGACCAAGCCTGGGGATGCGAAGGATGTGCCCTGTAGGGTGAAGAAGGGATGAGAGGCTGGAGGGCAGCAGGGAAATAGTAACGGGGTCACAAAAACCCTGTGCCAGCATTTAGCCAGATCCCCAAAGGTGAACTCAGCTCCTCTTCGTGAGGTGTCCTAGGACACCACGTCCTCTTCCCTGCTGGATTTAATGGATTATTTTAACTCAGCGTTAATATGTGCTGGCTGATACCTGCCACGTCTCACCCTGGAGCCAGTGGCAATTTAGCTGAGATTTTTCAACGTGTTTGCACTCGGGACGTGATGCCCAGAGAAGAGCAAGAAACACGGATCAGAAATCCTCGTGTGCCCACCGAGGAGCTCCACCATCATCTCCAACAACAGGCGTCCATCGGCCGGGTGGGGAGGAGCTGCAGGCTTTGGTGGGCTCGTCCCAGTCTGCAGACTGGGAAGCGCTGGTTCCTGAGGTTTCGGCTTTCTGTGGGGACAAGGGGTGCCTAGAAAATGCTGGAAGCAAATCCTGGACTGAGAAGATGAATAATAATAATAATAATAATAATAATAATAATAAAATAATAGAGTATTTATACAAATATAAATACTTGCGGTCCTGAAGATAGTCATATTAAATTTGGCAAAGTCCTGGTGGAGCTTCTCTAGGAAACCCTAATCCCTGTGACTGTGTAGAAGTGTGTTCCTCTGGGACTGGTCCTTTCGGTCAGACCTGGAGGAGCGTGAGGATCTCAGTGATGTTCCCACCAGCAAGAGGAAGAGGGAGGAGGCAGACCCCAAACGATCGCTCAGTGCCTCTGGGTCCTCAGAGAACCCCCAGTGATAAAGCCTCCAGCTTCCCCATGGGCTGGGCGTTCCTGTAAGGCAGGTGGTTACCATCGGCTGTGCCCCTGCCAGCCCAACCAGCCCAACCCCACAGCCCTCCTCCTCCTCACTGCCCGTGGCCGTAAGGAGGAAGAGGGTGGGTCAGGGAGCCAGGGTCTCACCCTAACTCTAACCCTACAGCCTCAGGCACAGCACTTCAGCCCTTTTCCACCTCCCCGCTTACAGTGTCCTCATCTGAGGCGCAGAGCCTGGCGAGACGTGGCCCACGAGGTCACCCTGCCCTGGACTTCGCGTCCCCACGGTCCCCGCAGCTGCCTGGTCCGCAGCCAGCCCGACTCTGCCACCAGATCAGAAGCTGTCCCCTTTCCGTCCTCCTTCCCTCCGTGCCCTGGGGGATTTCCATTTTTGCTTTCTCTCTGGATTATGTTCAAAACCTCAGGCCAAAGGGAACAATAGGGAAGAGATGGGCTGGTGGCAGGGGAGGATGGAGACGTCCCCATCTGTAGCCCACCACGGTTATACACCTGGTGGAACAGAGCTGGCCCTGCACCAGTGACATCTGAGCTCCCCATAACATTTTTTTATTTTTATTTTTTTCACCAGAAAAGGGATTTTGGGGAGCCACATGAGCCAGTGCTTCCACAACTCCGGGTCTGATCCTTTCTCACTGCACCAGCGCTGTGTCGTGTCTGCACCCATCCCATCGCTCTCCAGGCTTGCTGCAAGGGTGTGCAGCCCCCCACATGCAGGGTGGGAGTCAAAAAGCCCAATCTGCCCAAAACCTGGCACGAGGACGCAGCAGTGGGACACACGCTCCTCTCCAGTCTGCTATCCAGGATGCCCAACTCAGGCAGATTTTAGCCTTTCTTGGGAAAAAGCTGTAACCCGGCTTAGTGGTGCAGACGGGCCTCCAAGCCAAATTTTGTAGATCCTGGACCACTAGGAGTTCGGGATGCTTCCTCCTTAGCATCACCTTCCTGGAGCAGCCAGGCACAAGCTCCTGGTGCTGCCGCCAAGCACTGAGCAGCCGAGTGGTGACGGATAGGGTCAGGACAAGGCATTTGTTGTGCTGCAAAAGCCTGCCCTGAGCCTCTGCAGGGTTTGGGTTGGGAAGTTAATGTCCTGGCTCTCGGCCAGCTGCTCTGGGTGAAGCCAGAACAAATATTCCTCTCAGACTAATTAGACTGAGGCTACGTGTCGGGAAAGTCACGGCCTGCCCGGAGCGGCGGGCTGGAGGGGTTGTTCCTGGAGATGGTCAGAGGGCAATGTCATCCCCGGGCAGGGTGACCACATCGTCTCCTCTGACCAAAAACCCATGCCCCACACTAGAAATGTCCATAGGAAAGTTGTCCTGCCTCAAAGAACCGTTTGTTTCCATCCAGCCGTGGGTCTCTTGCTATTAGGGTTACAGCCTACGCTTTGGCAGGAGGACCTTGCGTATGGGGGGAAATGCTCCCCAGAAGGACCAGGACCTTGTGTATGGAGGGAACAACCCCCAGACAACCAGGACCTTGTGTATGGGAGAACGTCTCCCAGACAACCAGGACCTTGTGTATGGGAGAATGTCTCCCAGACAATCAGGACCTTGTGTATGGAGGGAACATCCGCCAGACAACCAGGACCTTGTGGATGGGAGAACATCCCCCAGACGACCAGGTCCTTGCTATCTCTCCCAGCCTTGCTCTGGGAAGATGCTGATGATGGTGGGACTCTTTTGGCCTGAAGTAACCAAGATCATGATATATGTGAAAAAATAAAAAATAAAAAAAAATAAAAATTAAAAAGCGCCTTTTCTACAACAACTTTTGCTTTTGAAACACCATCATTTCTTCTCTCTCTTTGGGACAGTCAGAGGTAGAGCTGGTCCACCGAGTGCGTCTGCTGCAAGATGCTGTGGGCTTTCCCCTGCAGAAACTGCCTTCTGTAAATGTTTTTGAAGCAACCAGGTCCTGAAATCCCTCCTGAAGCAGCCCCAGGCGTGTGCCCCTATGGGGCAGACCCTGCCTGGGTTTGAGCTGCCGTGGGCTAAGCCCTTGCCTGGCTGTGGCTAGTAGCACAGACACCGCAGAGGAAGGTTGGTGACTGTAGAGTATTTGAAGCGAAAGGAATGCTCTTTGTGCACTGTTTAACTGCGAAAAGGGAAATTACAGAGGAATGAGAATGCTTCTCGAAATTAAACGTCTGAGCTCAAGGATTCAACGTTTGCAGCCAGAGTGGAAGTGGACTCAGTGTGCAACAGGAAGAACTGATTCAAGAAGGTCCTCCAGGGCAGACGGAGCTAAAAGCTGGGTGGGAGTTGTCAGAGGAAGAACAAAAATCTCCTGCAGAGAGCCCACGCCGTGTCCAACAGGGGAGGCATGGAAGGTGGTGAACTTGGCAAGCCGAATGCGTGCACGGTAGCTTTTGGGGAACAACTTGCTAAAAGCTGACAACGAGTAACAGGAACCAAAGCCCACAGCAAAGGGCTGGTGAGCTGATGAAGACCCCCCCACAGCTCTTTGGCTCCTCAAAGTCCTGTCCAAGACCCACACTGTCATTGCCATGGGGCAGAGCATGGGTATGACAACGGCTGCAGCTCGTCCTCAGTCACACAAATAAACACAACAGCAGCCGTTTTCCGTGTTATTAAACCATGTCGTTAAACCTGAGATTACCTGGGGTCAGCCCGCAGCGTGCAGGTAAACATTTGTTCTTCCTGGGAAAGGATTTCTTTATTTTTCATGGCTGGCCTCAAGCACCGCTTTTGTGAATGCTTTATCAGCGGGGTAATGAAGCAACAAAGTCTTTCTCTTGCTTTTTTCTTCTTCTTCTTTTTTTTTTTTTTTTCCTACTAAGTCGGGTTTCTTACAGTCCTCTGAACGATTCCTCCTCCCACGCGGGGTCGGCACCGAGCACCCGTCCACCCCTTGCACAACACTCGCGTCAACTCGCACCCCGGCGAAACCCACAGAGCGGCCAGGCTGGGGCAGCAGGCATTTTTCGACTGGGTGGCTGAACCAAAATTTGGGAGGAAAAAAAAAAAAGATCCCGGTCAAAGGGAGGTCAGAGCGAATAGTTTCTGTCTGGTTCTTTAACCCTTCCTTATTTTGGTTTGCTTTGAAGCGAAGATTCAAATTCAATTCAGATGAGGGGACAGGAATACTTCTGCGTTTCCCAAACAAACTTTGATTTGGAAGAAAATAATAAAAAAGCTCTCAAAATCATGATGTTCCCATTGTTCTGGAGTTGAATTGTTCCCCTCAAGAGATCTCAGACGATCAGTCTGGATATGTTTGGCTCAGAGGTGGAGCTGCTTCATCTCCTTCCCCATGTTCAAGGAGGCTGGGTCGTGGTGGGCGAACACCTGCAGAATGCTGGGGCTGGGTGGGGAGAAGGATATCCCCAGGTAGGGGTGGTGCTGCTCAGAGACCGGCGTTAGACGGGGCCACCACCAGCATGGCTTGGACCTGGGGTCAGCTGGAACAACTGTTTTGAGACGCCCACCGGTGGGTTGGATGTGGCCAGTAGTGTCAAGGTGGAAATGGAGTAACCCAATGGGATGTGCCACCCCAGGGCAGAACATGAGTCCTGGCAGTCATGGATCCCAATCTTATCCCAGGACCATGGCGTATGTTGGGGTCACATTCCACGCAGCATCTCAAGCCTCCCAAGAGGTGTGTGGTCTCCTGTAGGGACTGTCCTCGCCTCGGGGGTGTGGGGCTTTGAATGGGTCATGGCCAACGTCTTCGTCTGGACAGGGATTAAACCGCCCAGACCAGGCATCTGATGGGATGAAGTGGGGAGGAGAGCCCCAAAACGCCGTACAGTCTGTTGCTGCAGGCGGGAACCCGAAAGGGTGAAGCTCTCTTCCTCCACCTATGGGCATGAGGAAGAAGAGCAGCCACTACAAATTAATTTTACAGAGCGTTTTGTGGAACCACAGAATCACAGCACATCCCGAGCTGGAAGGGACCCCCAGGGATCAGAGCCCAGCCCCTGGCCCCACCCAGCACCACGCAGCCCCAGCCCCTGGGGCTGAGAGCGGTGTCCAAACGCTCCCGGAGCTCCGGCAGCTCGGGGCCGTGCCCCCTGCCCTGGGGAGCCTGGGCCGTGCCCCCCACACCCTGCCCTGGGGCAGAGCCTTTCCCCAGCACCCCCTGACCCTCCCCTGACCCAGCTCCATGCCGTTCCTGTTGCTGTCACCAGAGAGAAGCTGGTTTCTGCCCACCTGCCTTCTAGAGATGCTTGAGGAGTTACCATAACTGGGTTATTATTGTCATTAACTGGGACAAAAAAGGGAAAATATTTCGGGGACAGAGGGGTTTCTCTACTAGAAGGGGCTGTAGCAACGTGCTGCTCTTTGTACTGCATTGCCAGCCACGTGCCAAAACGCAGAGCTGGGCTGCAACATCTGGGAAGCATTGCCTGTGAAGAGTTGATGAATTTCTAGGAAATGATCCCAGAAAGCCTGGATGAGGCTCAGGCCTGTGGGGTATTAATCACAGGCTGGAGCTGTGGGTTCATGTGTGGAGCTGAGGGGGTCATGGGATGTGGGCAGAGCTGGCCAGGGGCATCATCCGTATGGATCCAGCTGGAGCCGAGCCCTGGATGTTGGAAGCTTCGCCCTTGATCACAACCCCAGCCCATCACCCCAGGAGCCATCTGCAGGGGGGTCCCCGAGCCTGGACCACCCAGCTGGGAGCCCACAGCTCGTTTATCTAACGAAGAGCAGATGGGAAGGCAGCGGGGGGTGCTGCAGTGGGGCTTTCAGATTTTCCTTGGCAATCCCTGTGGATTTTTGGCTGCTGGACTGGGTTCACAGCTGGCATCGGGTGGGTTTGGGGAAGCTCCAGCTGATGTTGGTGACAGTGTGGTGCCTCCCACCCATCTGGCCCATTTTTAAGTCTCATCCCTGCAAGCTATTCCTGGAAGGATACTGGAGTGAGAGACATGTGAGTACGGGCACCCTGCTGAGCACAGTGCTGCAGAGGCATTTGGGGGTAATTTGTGTCATTTAACAACACCCAGCTGGCCAGCCAGCCTTTCTGTGGAGAGGGAAAGGCACTTCTGAGTCATGCACGCATGGACCTCTCGTGATGCAGCTCTGGGACGGGGCGAGTTGTGCCCTGGATGCTGGGCGAGGGATCTGCCCTGGGTTTGGAGCAAGACCAGGAGACCTGAGACCTCCTTGGGACTCTTCCCTGAGCTCTTTCCCTGGGCTGGGGGACACTGGATCCCCTCTGGGGAGTGGCTGGGGGACATCAAATCCTCTGAGCCCCCCACCGATGCCTGGGGTCTGCTCAGGTGAGTATGGACACCTGAGCAAGGACATCCCAAACCAACCCGTTCCCAAATGCCCTTGATTCTCCACCTGCTTCTCACTGAGGTGGAGGCAAATCCCTGTCCACAAAGGGGACACACCAAGGGCTTTCCCACCGTAGCTCCCAAATCTTCACCTCCATCCACACACTTGGGCTTCCACTTGGGCTCCTTTCCCAACAGTGGCCAGGTAGTTTCCAGCCACTTGCTCCTACTGTGATGAGGAAAGGATGAAAGGAAGCTGAAGGACCACGGAGCCTGCACATAGCGGGCAGGGACAGAGCTGGGGCTGAGGATGGGACGTTGGTGATGCCAAAGGGCAGAAGATGACATCAAGGTAGATGATGAGCACCCAGATAATGGATGACCTCAACGCAGATGATGACCTCAAAGCAGGTGATGACCAACCTCTTTTCTTGCCCCAAAACCCAAAAACCACGGGAGGAGAACTCCATTCCTGGAGCACCTCGATCACACAAGAGGAACTTCAAAGTGAATAGGATCATCTCCATCCCCCTGGGAAGCCCCTCTTGGGATGAGAACCAGACCCTACCTGCAGCAGCATGGTCCTCAGTGGTCGTGTGCACATGGGTGGGCACAGGGACGGGGTCCCAATGCTGCCCTGTCTTCACTGGGGCCACCCCAACGCTTCCACCTGGGGGTCAGCTCCCATCCTTCCGTCTGCTCCCAAGGTGTTCCCATGGCGTTGCCAGCACTGAGTTTGCTGCTAATGGCGTCATGCTCGGCCCCATGGGCTCTGCCAACCCTCTTGCAGCCTCCAGCTCCGTGGGGACCCCCAGCTCCCTGCTGCCACATCCCATCAGTGCCAGCAGAGGACTCTGCTGCAGCAGGATTTCAAACAGCAAGGGAAATGGTTTCAGTACTAAAAAATCAGACGGCAGCGAGGAGGAACCATTCCCCGGATCCTACAGGTCTGCTGTCACCACCTGTTGTAAAGGACCCATGGGAAAAGGCAGCATCCCACGGCCCTCTCGCCAGCCCCACCAAAATCCCATGGGAGCCCTGAGATGCTCTCAGGCCATGAAGCTCTGATCCTTGAATTTGGAAAAAAAAAAAAAAAAGGGATTTCCAGCTGAGCTCCCAGCTGGCTGCATGGGGCCTGGTGGAAGACTTTGGAAGAAGGTGGCAGATGCACGGGACACCTGGCACAGCCCCCGGTGCAAACCCCAAGGTTGTTTCCACCTCTGTGGGGCCCCTGGAGTGGGTTAAGACCCAAGGATGCTCCCAGGGACAGGGACACGCGTTGCTGCAGCATCGCTTTGCTCAGCTGGCTCTGCACATCTCTGCCGTAACAAAGCTCTCGGCAAAACTCATTTTTAACCCTTTTTGCTGATTTTCCAGGCTGTTTGCTGCAAGAGGAGAGATACCACTGCTTAAACCCAAATGATACGGAAAGCAAGGGGTGACACTGGTGCGCTAC
Organism: Alectura lathami; assembly: GCA_013399715.1. Taxonomy (NCBI): domain Eukaryota; kingdom Metazoa; phylum Chordata; class Aves; order Galliformes; family Megapodiidae; genus Alectura; species Alectura lathami. The sequence goes on along the minus strand of VXAV01001968.1, from coordinate 33,710 downwards.
AGCTGCAGGGCCATCAGCCAAACCTGAAAAACGCAACAGAAGGGTTTCACTGCACCAGCTCTAGGGCCGCCGCCGGGCTGTCCTCCTGGGGCAGGATCAGGCAGGAGCTGCTCTCCGGGGTCTGAGCAGCTCCCGCCAGGAGCGCATCTTCCTCTGTGTGAACTCAGAGGGTTTTCTTTTGCTTTAAGCAGGCTGTGGGATGCGCATGGAGCAATAGGTAAAGAGAGGAAAGAGGATGGACTGAGGATTTGAGGATTTTTTCCATTTAATTTCCTTTTTCCATTTTTTCGCATGGGAACTTGGAGTCGGATCACATTGTTTTCCTTTCCTTCAAGTTACATCACAGAGGGTTTGAGCTGTGCAGAACTCAGGTGTTTGAGCCCCAAACTTCCCTCTTTTTTATTTATTTTTATTTTTATTATTTTTAACATCCATCTCCATTATTTAACCCATTTCCTTGAGCTCTAAAAGCCATCAAGTACTTTAGCATAAAAACGCTCTGACATCTCACCTTGTTTTGGAGGAAAAGCAAATGCTGAGGAATCCTCCTCACGGCCTGCCCTATCCCTCCATATCTGGAGATCCCAAAACGGGATCAGGGCAAAATTTTTGGTTTTCAGGAGGTGGTGGTTGCTCTTTTCTTCTGGGGGAAAGAAAAAAGGAAAAAAGATTGCAAAAATAATAATAGTAAAAAAAACCAACAGATTGCTATAGAAAAGGGAAAGCTTTTCTGTGAGAAAAGGGGAAGCTGCACACCTAATGCAGATTTTGGGGAACTAGGGGCCATAATCAGGAGAGCTGCAGGTATTTATAACAAGAAAAAAAAAAAAAAGAATATATTTCAACTGAGCCTTTCAGGCTTTCCCAGCCATGTATTATTTGCCAGGGAGTGTGTAAACATTGTTGTTAAATAAACCTTAAAATTAAGACTGTGAGAGCCCTAAATAAACTCCTCACAAAGCTGGGTGCTATTTCCAACACCACCAGTCTGTTTGCTTTTTTTTTCTTCCCCCCCAAAGAAGATGATACCTCAGCATCCCCATTTTTGGGAACTTCTGCTGCAAGGATCAGCCCGTGGGACCCGGGAGCGTCCCCCACTGCTCAGAAATGACTCGGACGAGAGACAGAGGCTTGTGCCTTAGAGAAATCCATCCTCGGGGAGGAAAATGAGCAGGGAAGTGAAGGCAGGGCTCCCTGCTCGGGAAACGCGTGGCGTACCGAACCACCACGGCCCCCTGCCCGCTGCTGCCAGCTGGAAGGGCTGCTCCCTAGAAAGGGGTGCGGAGGGAAGGACGAGCCCCGTGCTGGGCGCTGGGAAGGTCTCGCGGAAAGCCAAGCAGCCCGCGCACCCACCCACGCCGCGGGGCGGATGGGTTGGCTTGGCAGCAGACCAGCAGTGCTCTTAACTTTCTCTTCCTGCTCCCAGCGCCAGGAGGTATTTAGAAAAAGTGGGTTTTCTGGTTTCTTTTTGTTTCCCTCAAGTAACTCCACAACCTCCACGCTCCCCGCTAGTGGATATTGTTCTTGCCTAAGTCTCATTCCTGGGTTTGAGTGGTTCGCATGAGTCAGTGCTGGCGGCAGCTGCAGAGAAGTTGGGGCAGGAAAAGCTTGGGTGTGAGGCAGGAAAGTCCACGAGTGAAAGCTATGCACGTGCAAGCCCTTCATCCTCACAGCATTCGGCCCGGGGTGGGACTCCAAAACCTGGGCTGAAAACCAAGAGGGTTTTTAGAGCACACATTTCGCAGTGATGAATTTATCCACTTCAGGGCCTGCAGGTATTTCTCTGGGTGTTCGCTTTCGAGTCTTGCAGCTTCAGCAGCTAAAAGGGCTAGGAAGCTTTTTAAAGAAAAAAAAATAAACAAAAGCAGAGCGTTCTCCATGGTGTGGGGATCCCAAAGTGCTGTCCCATCCCGCAGGGCAACGTGCTGTCACTGTGCCTGCACTGCAGAGACACTGCTGGGAGATCGGGGGCAGCAAAAAGGCATAAAATCGATCTCCAGGCTGGAGAAATCAGAATCAGGATGACAGCGGAGGAATTCAAGCTGCTCAGGTTGTTGCCAGGCAGATTTCAAGGCGATTTGATCACGATTTGTGATAAACGCATCGAATGGGATGACTGCGTCCCGAGAGCCGCGTTGTGTCGGCAGAGAGAGGCACAGCAAAAGCCAGGCTGGGGAGCAAGCAGCGGATAAATCGCAGTGGAAAAACAAAATATATTTTTACACAAGGACTGTGGTTAGGCACTGGAAACCCCCCTCCCTAGGTTTCTGCAGAGGAAAAGGAGAAGCCTCTGAGAAGGAGAACGAGAGGTTTCGTTCCAGCATGAGCTGTTGGTGGCCCCAGGCAGAAGGAACGTGGCCTACGGGAAGTTAGTTTCTTAGAAACTCAAAGTATTTAATCTAGAAACTTCTGGTTTCCAACAGGAGATGCCTTGGAAAAGCCGCCCACCAAGTCTGGGGAGACGTGACACAACCAAAAGGACTGGACGCTCCTCCGTGGACTGTGGGGCCCACGTGTTGGCAGCTGGATCCCAGCCTCCTGCATCCGACTGCATCTGGGGCTTGAAACACGTCCATGACGTTCAGCATCCCTGGTACCCCCTCTCCTTTGTACACACTGGAGGAGACAGCAGAGGAGTGCTCATAATAGAAATAAATTTATTTCCTCTAAGAAATCTGAGATGTCTGCGTGTTACAAAAATAAAAATGTACAGTTATTGTCACAAAACCTACATTTTTTTTTTCTTTTTTAGTATAAGTTAGTGCTTTGACAAACAAACAACAAGTATTTATGTATAAATTTCCAGTTGGTACCTCTCCAGCCGCTCTCCACCCGCACAGTGCCGCGAGCTTGGGGGGGACAAGGACCACAGAGGGACCCCGAAGAGGCGATGGCTGCGAGCTGGGATTGCAGGAGCGAGCTGGGAGCAGGTTTCTGCTGAATTATTCCGAGCACGCAGCTTGGTGCTCACGCTGCTTTTTGGCAACGGCAGGAGAGCAGGCAAGGGCTGGCCTGGAGTAAGGTTTGCACCAGCTCAGTGCTTCACTTGGATTCATTTCTCCCAATTATTTGTCTCGCCTCGGTGACTGCCTGTAACCCTTCCCACGAGGCTCTGTGGGGAGAAAAAGGTGCTACCATGGTGCAACGCCTGTCTTAACCCAACCCCACCTTAAAAATCCACTCCAGGACGAGATGAATCACCCTACAAATGCCCACTTTTTCTTGGTGCTCAGGACTGAGGCAGTCCCCTCCTTTGTCTCCCGTGGCTGTGACATTGTGGGTCAGGACAAGAGCCCTCCATGGGACCACGACTCCGCCAAAGCACACGATCGTCCCTGTGACTTCTTAACCCAGCAATTAGAGAGGACGACCACGTGGACCTTCTGGTGAGGAGTTGGGTGGCTGTTTTCTCCAGCTGGCTTTGAACTGGTGGGGGATGCAAGCCCAGATCCACACAGGGCTGGGGTTTTCTTAGCACCACCTTTACTGGCGTGGCTCCTCAAAGCAGGGCGCAGCACCGCCAGGTTTCCCAGGGAAGGCCCACGCTGCCAGTGTGGGACATCCCAAGCGGCTCCAAGTGGGATTACTGGGATGACGGGGAGCAGCAGTGGGGATGCACCAGCACTTAGCCAAGGGGACAGGCAACGGTCCTTGCTCTTTGCTGAAAACACGAGTTTAACATGGAAGTTAAACACAAGCCACAGAGCTCACCCTCGCTTTTACAGAGCTGGAGGCGGTTCGCAAAGGCAGCAGCACAGAGACAGCCACAGGTCCCCACAAGCTCTTCAAAGGTGGATGTTGCTGTAGGGAAACACCAGCAGGTCTCTGGGAAGACGTTGACCCCGCTGGAGAAACTGGGGACCCGCTTGCTGGTACCAGTACACCCCAGAGGGATGGGGGGTGTGCCCCACCAGCAGCTCTTCTAACGGGAAGCCCTCGGAGAGGAGCTGAAGCTGGAAGGGGATTATTTCTCCAGGAACACAAAGCTGCAGGAGTCCCCTCCCCACGGCACTTGACATTTTTATCGACCTGTTTATCACCACCACAGCTGACACTCCTCGTCGATCGAAAGCCTTTCTCTCCTTGCCAAGGCACAGAAACACTTCTGATAAACACACGCTCATTGTGTGCCAGGGGATCTGGAGGGAGACAGATGGATTTCTTTAGGGGACCTTTTGCACACAGCGTTTCTGTTTAGAAGAAAAAAATCTAAGGTATCCAGGGCGTGATTTTTAGCAGATTTTGCAACCACGCTGGAGCCTGACTGCTCGGGATGTGCCACTCGGTGATGAGCAGCCAGGCAAAGAGGCAAAGGGACGGGGTTTACCCCTGTAAACACAGCAGCACCTTCCTGAAAAAATCATGCTCGAAATGGCAACATGCACAGGAGCCAAGGCACTGCGAACACCAAAAGCCTCTGGCCCTGGAGCACCCTCACCTCCCGTCACACGCGGGATGAACCCTTCCACTGCGACAGGGCGTGGGGCAGAGCTAGGATTTCACCTCCTTGGATGTCGTGTCCGTGTCATTGCTGGCTCCCAGGGGACCGTTGGGCACGATCCCCAGTGCCACCTCATGTTGAGGCTTCCACGGGATTTTGTTGCCTGCGAACCTCATAAATCTTTGTCCTGCTAGGAAATACAAAATGGGATCCAGGCAGCTGTTGGTGCTAGCTAGGGGCCGGGTCACCTTATAGGCTAAATTGATAGCATTGAGGGTCTGACAGCTTAAGTCCCAGCTCCGGAAGGAGTAGTACAAGGTACGAGTGATGTGGAAAGGAAGAAAGCAAACGATGAAGACCACCAGGACAATGATTATCATCTTGACCGACTTCTTTTTGGATCGGGACAGCCGGGACATGCCCCGCGTGGGCTGCAGCAGCCTCCGGGCCATGAGGCAGTAGCAGACGATGATGATGAGGAAGGGGATGCAGAAGAGAAGCACCAGCATCACCCAGCTGTAAATGACAAACTGGCCGAAGAGGTCCTTGCGGGACGTGTCGTGGCAGGTGATGGTGCCGCGCCTCGTGGTGGTGGTGACAAAGAAGAGCACGGGCAGCTGGCACACCACGGTCACCGCCCACACGACGACCGACACCCTGCGGGCGTAGCGGACGTGTCCCCACTGCAGGGACTTCAGTGGGAAGCAGATGCCCAGGAAGCGATGGATGCTGATGCAGAGGAGGAAGAGGATGCTGCAGTAGAGGTTGGTGTAAAACAAGAAGCGAACGATCTTGCACAAGCCCACGCCGAAGGGCCAGTTGTCCCCCATGGCATAGTAATACACCAGGAGGGGCAGGGAGACCACGTAGAGCGTGTCGGACACGGCCAGGTTGAACATGTACGTGGTGGAGGCGTTCCAGGTCTTGATCCTAAACATGAAGCCATAGAGGGCCAGCAGGTTGAGGAAGAGCCCCACCACGCACACGATGCCGTAGGAGACGGGCAGCAGGACGTACTTGAAGTCCTCGTTAAACACACACCTGTAGGGGTTGTCGTCCGCATCGCCCGGGACCAAGGAGCTGTTGATGACTCTGGTCCAGGCTGCAGGGGTTGTTAGGTTCGCCATCACCCTGGGGGAAAGGAAAGAGGTTGTCAGGAGGTGAGAAATCCCTGGAAAAGGCGACTTGGACAAGGAAAACCCAGCGTTGCAGCACTGTATTTGCCCCTTCCCCTCTCCTCCTATCTGTGTTGACATCGACGCTTGGCTTTGCCCATCCAACAGCTACGGGCGGACGCAGCCCACAAGTGTGGCTCATGGTCTCGTGACACTGCCATCTCAGTGCAGCTGACAGTGACTTGAGAGGTGGCAGCGGGTGCCTTGTGCCAGCACACCGCACCCCTGCGGAGGCCAAGGCCTCGCTCTGCCAGGCGTTGATGCAAGCGGGAGTCCTGAGCACGGAGGACTCAGGGCTGAGCAGATAAAGGGAGTTTTATTTATCCTCATTTTGCATCTGGAGCACCGAGGAGGAACCAAACTGCTCTTCATCACCGCCCTTCCCACCAGGGTCGTGCAGAAATTCACTCTCCCGAGCTACAGAACTGCACAGATGCTCTTTTCTGTGCTCAGTCATCCACAAGAAGCAACTTTTGCATGGGAATGAGCAGCCGAGGCGAGAAAAATGGACTGGAAAGAGTGTCTGCAGGCACACAGGGTCTGGCACTACCCGTGCCAGGAGGGACAAGGGCCCCTTTGTGTGCTGGGACAGCCCACGACCCGGCTGACACACGATCACCCAGCCAGCCCGACGGCCAGGAATCAAATTAAAATGGATTTGCCTCATTTCCCATCAAACAAGCCGGGCTGACCTCCGGTGAAGCAATGGGCTGAGCCCTGTTCTGCTGCAGCCCCTGGGAAACGGGGTTACAGGGGAACGAGTCCGGTGCAGGGGCACAGAGAGCGGGATTTGTGGCACGAAAAGATTAGGGGTGAAAGCGTCCTTTATCTGAGCACGAGGGATGTGTCCTGACTGCAAATCCTAGAGCGATTTTAAGTGAGAGTGTCCAGAAACGTGCAACACCAGCAGTATGCAGCTCTAACCCTACACCGCCGTGCTGCAGGACGGCGTGAACACGTCCCTGCACACCCAGAGCTGTCCTGCTCCCTCCTCCGGTTCGGATCCTGCACCGAAGGAGGAACGAGGGGCTCCGAGAGGCTGCCAGCCCGGACGATGTCTCACCACAGCAAAGCCCCGCAGTGTTAGAAACCCACAGCAGATGGAGAAGGGGTGAAGCGATGCCTCCAGCCTTCCCACTGGGATCACTCCAGCCCTTGCCTTCCCCAGGCGTGTCCCCGCGGATGCGGAAGGCTGATGTTGCCTGGTGAGATGTGGCGGGTGCTGCTCCTCTTCCTTCCCTCTGAGCCTTGCAGATCTGCAGCACAGAGGCTGTGCGCTCCTGTGGATGACCGTGACCTGGCTCTGAGGTCCCAGTGGGGGGAAATCAGGGGTTTTGCTGGTTGGGAGAGGCTGGGGAGGGAGGGACTGATTTTACAAACCATGGGGGCTGCCTGGAAACACAGACAAAAGGCAAAGCTCTCACAGTATTTCCCTGCACACCACATCTTCCAGCTTCCAACCCTATTCCCACCTCCCTGCAGGACGCTACAGCCCCAACCAGAAATCCCAACGGTGCATTTGAAAGCGTCTGTGAGCCGAGGATGGGACTGTCCCGCAGCGTGCACGCGGATGTGCCGGGAAGCACATCCCCTTCTTTGGGAAAGTGAACAAACAGGGCTCTGGGGCTGGCAACCAGAGACAAAACCGTGCTCACAAGGCAGCCTTGTCCTTGCAGTCCCTCCGTTTCCTCTTGCAAATGCAAAAGCCTTTCTTTTTTTCTCTTCTTTTTTTCTTTCTTTTTTTTTTTTTTTTTTTTTTTTTTTTTTTTTTTTATTCTCTCCTCGATTTTGCCCGGAATCCCTTGGACAAAACCTTCTGTGTCCATCAGGGCCGTGGCTGCCATCCAGCCCCGTGCCCCCGGCCCCGTTGCATCCGCAGCAAGTGGGTGGCAGGGGACAGGGCCAGCCAAGGCGTGTGACAGCACAGAGCCAGCAGCTGCCCACGGGCACAGATGGCAGCCCTGCGGAGACACTCTGAACCCCCCTGGCGGGAGAGAGCAATGGAAATCACCCAGGGAACCGAGCAGGAAAATTCCTTCTGTGCCTGCTAAAACGAACCCACCCCGGTGCTCTGGGGAGGACCAGCTGCTGCACCAGCTCTCCCAGCCCTTCTTGAGGTCATGGCAGGAGGATTTCCTTCTTGCAGCGAATGCAGGGGATCCTGCACAGTTTTTCAGGTGCACAACAAGCTCAGGGCATCGCCCTGCCCGTCTTCCTCCACGGGTCTGGGTGAACCTGGTTGCAGCATGGCCTTGGGCACATGGATCCCACGGGCCTTATTTTTTCCCAGAAAATAGGAAAAAATCCCTCTTAGGCAATGACAAGAGTGCTGAATGTGGTTCCTGGTTGTAGCAGGGGCTTGCAACACACAGGACGTCACTCATGCTTGTGACAAAGAGCAGTGGCTTGGGCACCCAGGGGTGGTCTGGATCCATCCGTGCACGGAAACGCAGTGGCACGGTGGCATTGCAATCCCAGCAGCCACATGCCCTGGCATACGGACACCCAAAGGCACAGCCACATGGTGCCCACGTCCTCTAGTGCTCCTGTAACAGGATCCACCCGGGCAGGGGACATTGAGATGAGTCCCCCTCCCCAGGGAGGGCACTGTCACCGGAGCAGGGCACACACCAAGGTCACGGGGACCCAAGGCACATGCGGCATCATGGGGCGGGGGGTGCTGGGCTGGGCGCTGAATCACCGAATCCTGCTTTTGGCCCCATTTTTCAGCCTCCCCAGTGCCTTCCCTGTAGCCACCGGTTGTCCCATGAAGTTTTGTAGGCAAGTCACCGAAGCAAGCCAATCGTGGCCACGGTGAGTGCATTGCACTGGGGTTTGATGAGACTTAATCAGCTGTTCCCAGTAATTAATGGGGATTAATTCACTGGCAGGGCCCCTTGCATCTGCTGCTGCAAAGCCCTCCTCCGGCACGCACAAGATTTGTGCTGGAGGACGAAGCCACGCTCCGCTCGCTGCATTCTTCCCGATAGCTCCTTTGCGATGGCCACAAGGACAGCGTGGGTGTTTTCCCTGCCCTCGTGTGCTGGCATTTTGTGGACTCATCAAAACCCCTGCTCCGTATCAGGAACTGCTCGAGACGCTGGGAAGAGAACAACGTGGCATCGCTCGGTCCCCGTGGGACCGCGGCCGAGATCCTCCGCGACCAAAAGCAAACAGGCAGACGGCGTGGATGCTGCCGAGCCTGTCTGGCCAGGAGATGGGAGCAGGCTGAAATCAGAGCCTTGCAAAGCGGCGTGGTTTTCATCTGCCCTTTCCAAGCAGCTCATTTCCCCTCAGGGATGGCTCCGTGGAGGCAGCTCGTGGCTGAGCTTCCTCCTCCTCTTCCTCCTATGCACACAGTGCTGCCAGCTCTTGGATGTGCCCTGCAAGTTTGGCATTTCGCCTGCCCCATCCCTTTTAAATCTGCTGCAAAAAGTTTGCAGGAAGTTAGTGCTCACTCCTATCACCCTGCAATGGCAGCCTTCTGGTTCTTGAAGCTTCGGGGTGGCTCTGGCCAGCAGAAATAGAGCATTGCGGCCCCACAGTGCCAAGCCCATTGCTCTCCTCCGCATCAGCCCCATGTCTCAGTTTCCCCTCCTGTCCCCTGGTCCCTGGAATCAGAAATGTGCTGAGAAGCTGCAGAGCTGTATTTGTTTTCTCCATCAAAAGGGTTTTTGGGAGTTTGGGTTTGACAGAGGGGTTTTTAAGTAATAACTTGACCAAAGGCAGAAAGGAGAGAGAGAGTTTGGATAAAAGATAAAACAGTTTAAAAAAAATATTGTGACTTTTCTTGTGGGTCAAATGAAACACTTCAGTTTAAGCCAAACTACTTTTTTTTTTTTTTTTTTTTTTTTTTTCCCTGGGAATTTCTCTCTGTTTTCCACCAAGAAACCCCCTGAATTCCTCACAGCGGGTCAGTACAAACCAGAATCAATCCCCCTTGAGACTCTTTGCGTTACCAAATCCTCCTTCCTTAGCCCACAGCGCAGGAGGACAGCCCCGATTAACCGAGGCCAAATTAGCAAAAAGTCATTAAACCCAGCGGCACAGGCACTTGTGCATAATTAAAGCTGCCAGCGTTGGATTGGACCTGACCCGATTCCCAGCACGGCGGCTCTCCGGGGACGGCTGCTGCTGGAGGCAAACAGCACCCTGGCCAATATTTAATCCCTTGGTCACCACCCCAAACATTTCTGTCACCGCAGAGGCGACGTTCCCCGCATGTGTCTCCCTACATCACCCC
>VXAV01001968.1:0-23831 GCA_013399715.1 Alectura lathami | reverse complement strand
CCCCCCCCCCCCCACTTTGGACATCTCTGGCCATCCCGGAGACCCCTGCAGCGTCATACAGATCGAGGGGAAATTGTCTTTTGCCAAAACGGAGGGAAGCACCGATCAGTGCAATAACTGCTGGCAAAACCAGCAGTGCTGCCCATCAGACCCAAGCATGGGGATGGCACAAGAACCGGACTTGCGCATGGCACCAGCAGTTACCGTCAGGCCAAAGCAGCCCCAAAATTGGGTGAAATCTTGCGTGAGGAGCACGCTGCTCCCACCCTGGGGACACCTCCTATACAGGAGCAAAAGGGGTTTGGGTTTGCGGCTCGTCACTCCCCAACAGGGGATGCTCAGCATTAAGGAGGGATGAGTCTGGGGTATGCCCCTCGCTCTGTACCCTACTGCTTGAGGGCCAAAGGACAGAGTTTCCTTTGTGTGGGCACAAATGAGGAAGAGAAACTGAGGCATGTGCCCGACCGCAGTGACACAGCCTGGTTTCAGAGGGCACAAGCCCTGCGTAGGGGTCAGGGTTGCAGAGGGAGCGGGGCCGCTGCTCCCCACTTGCAAGCACAGGAAGGCAGTGGCTTGCCTCCTGCGTTTTGCAATAAGGTGGTAAGAGAACTGAAGCAGGAAGAGAAATGAGATGCTTCGCCCCAAAAGTTTCCCCACCAGAGATGCCACCCTGCTCCCTGCGCTGGGGCAGGAGGGCGTTTTGGGGTTAGGAGCTACCAAAAGGAATCAAGGGGTTTAAAGCCGGGGTCTGGCTGATCCCAGTGCAAACTAAAATACCCCCGAATAAACTGCACGGGGACGCCGGCATGCAGAAAGGAGGAAAAACAGGAGCTGCAGCGGAGCAGGGAGTCAGTCCGCTGGCTTCTACCAGAGGTGCGTACGGGAAATCGCTGATAAGCAGCCCGTAATTCCCGGGGAAAGGAGAAACTGAGCGTAAAAGCGATCATTGTGCATTAACGCGTAAGCAATGCAACCATTCAGGCAAAGGCGAGCAGAGGGAGCCCAGGCAGCCCGAACCGCTCGCACCACGCCAGTTAAAACCCAACCACTCCGCCCGCCGCGGCTTTGGGTCAGTTCGGGGTTTTTCAGGCAGTTTCAGTGCCTCCGTTCGGTGGGAGCGGAGCTGCGCCCTGCCGGCGTCCCCCTGCCCGGTTCGGGTGCCCGTCCCCGTGCCGCCCGTCCCCGCTCACCGGGCCGGTCCCCCCGCCGCGCTCCGCTCATGNGGCCGGGGGAGAGGGAGGGGGCGGGCCCGGGGCTGCACCGCCCCCGGGGCTGGGAGCGGGGTTGGGAACGGGGCCGAATTCCCCGCCCCGGGACTTGGGATGAGGATGGGAGCGGCTCCAGGTGGCCCCCCTACAGGGCTAGGACCGCGGGAGGGACCGGGGCTGAGACTGGAGAATCTCCCAGTGATGGGACTGGGACTGGGATCAGCTTCCAACCAGCCCTCTTGGCGATGGGACTATGGCTGGGATCAGAGTTAGACCCCCCTCCAGTGATGGCACCATAGATGGGATTGAAGCTGGGACCAGAGTAGGATCCCCCTGCTCTGTGATGGGACCACGGATGAGATGCCTGGGACTGGAGCTGGATACCCTCCAGGGTGATAGGAACATAGATGGAACCAGGGCTGGAACCGGAGCTGGAAACCCCTTTCACCTTAATGATGGGACCATGGGTAGGACTGCAGCCAGATCCTCCCCAGTTACGGGACCATGGGTGGTGTTGTCGGCCTGCATTGCATCCTGAGATGTCCCAGGACTGGAGCCAGCCCAGGGCATGGAACAGCCCCATGGGTGAAAAGAGGTCCCAAGACCAGCCCTGGAGGTGAAAAAATGCCTGAAAGCAGCTGGATGAGCCTGTCCGGGGCCTGGCACCTGCCCCAGCCCCCCTGGTGTGGGACCCTCTCCCATGACAGATGTCCCCAAGCCATGCCCCAGTGGGTGCTGATGCCCCCCAGGCGACGCTCTGCAGCACATCCCTGCTACAAGCTGCGTCCATCTCTATGGGAAGTGGAGGAAGGGAAACATGAAGAGACTTTGGGACTCTGAGGCCACTTGGGCTCTAATTTTAGCAGTGCCGGTGCTCTCAGGAGGAGTTCACACAGATCAATCACAAGCTGTCACATCGAAACAAGATGCCTCACATGTGACCTTCCTGGGGTCAGGGAATCTGTTTTTCACAAGAGTATTTCTGGGGGCCTGATTCATCGCATTGCGACCGTTGTTTACAGGCTCTCCTCGCAAACCTTGTCTCCGTTTCAGCTGAGGGCTCCCCTTCTCCTGCTCTGTTCTCATTTTCCTGGGAACCATGTGCCAGCAAAATACTTCTTCCATAGGGATACAGGTAAACCCCTGGGAAGTGTGATGCTGCACCTCCTGCATCCCAGCATTGGGACTTTTCATCCAGGAAGGAGATTGCTGGAGAAAGGAGGACGCAGCAAAATCTGCGGGGTTTGTTCCAGCCTTTGCTCCTTGCCGTGTCTTCTGCTTCTAGGGACCTCAGATGCAGCTCCTGTCCTGCACTGGGCAATATCTCCCCAACGGAAATATTCTGGGATCTGTCCCCACTCAGCACTGGCATGACACAGCCCCGTGTAAGCCTGCAGGAAGCTCTGGAGGACCACCGCTGGGTTTGGACCCTGCAGAGGACCGATGCCCAGGCGAAACCATTGTCATGTCCAGCCCTACGTCCCCATGGAGCTCACCCACTTGAGGTGAAAACCCTTCCAAATCTGGGGTGCCGGATGGTTTCTGGGCAGGATGAGGCTGGGGAACAAGCAGCATTGAGGCACCTGCAGGTGGCCCCGTTGTTTTCCGCTGGTGCGAAAGCCGAGCGAGCCCCAGCGCTCCCCTGTGTATTCCCGATCTGCGTCCGTGGGTGGAAGGCAGATCCTCCTCCTGCAGCTGGATCCAATCCCATGTGGGGTCCCTGGATCTGCTGGCACTTTTCCTGGACGTGGCCAGATTGACCGTAAAGCCAGGCGAAGAGGAAGGGCACCAGTGCCATCTATTATTCAAAAGCTGAAAGTGGCAGCTGGCTTCAGAGGCATTACAAGGATATGAGCGTTTGGCACCAAGCGCCTGCTGACAGCCCTCTGTGCCAAAAAAAATTGCTTATTTCCTTCTTCTGATGTAATTTGTTTGAGGAGGGAAAACAATGCATCACAGCACAGCTATTTGGGCCTGATAAGGGAGGAAGGACAGGCTTGGTGCTTGCACAGAGGGAGGGGGATGCTCAGGCAGAGCCCCTGGATGAGGCTCAGGCTGGTGGTTTCTCCGGCAGTGTCCTGCTGGGATAACAGTGAGCTCTGGACAGGCAGTGATGTGCCCTGCTGCATTAAGCCTGGCTCTCTGGGATTTAATTCATCTGATCTGGCTTGGCACCCAGATAACATCACAGGTCTAATACCTCCCACGGGCAGAGCGAGCCCTCTGGGTGCCCAGCGATGTGTGGTGTGGATACTCTTGCTCCAGCCCTTAGTCCCCATCCCTGTGTAACAGCTGTGCAGCCTCCAAAGTCTGCACCCTGGCTCTTTCCAAAGGGATTTGTGGATCATGTCCAGAGATTTGCTGTCGTTGGTCCATAGGAGGTTGCTGCTGCTCAGCCTGGCGCCTGAATCTCCCAGCTCTGAGCACTGGCAACTCTTCCACCGTGAGATAAAGCTGGGCAGCCCAAGGCATGAGGCAGCTTTCTCATGTCAAGAAGTGATTTGTCACGGACACAGCTGGACCCAGGGTTAGATCAGCAGCTTGTTGCTGGATGCTTCAGCAACCAAGAGGAGATGTTTTTCTAAAATCCAGCCAGCAGGCTGGTGTCTTTTCTGGATCTGGGTGAAGCCCCTGCAGCTTGCAGGGCACGAGAAGATTCCCAGCTTCACTGCCCATCACAGGGAAAAGCCTTTCCTTCCACTGCTTTTGCTTTTTCCCACTTTTCTGCACTCCTTTGTGTGCAAACGAGAGGGTTGTCACCTTTGGATGTCCCCAGGATTTGTGCTCATTTCCACCCTCCCTCATGCACAGCGGTGGCAGGGGATGGTCACCTCTTGCATAGGCTGGACAGAAAGGGCACAGCCATCCCCCCAAAATCCCCATTTTCCAGTTATTGAGTCTCCAAAGCAGCTCAAATGAGCCAAACAGGGGCAGATGTTTTAAATCCAGCTACAGAGAAGTGAATGATTTCCACAGCTGCAACTGTATGTTCTGAGTCAAGCGGCGATACTCATTAGAGAGGAGCTGGCCCGCAGCCCCGCTTTTCTCTTACTGTCTCCATTTTTTTTCCACTTTGGCAGCAGTGCAGGTTTCTAAGACGCTCTCAAAACATTTCCATGTTGTCTAGCGGGTAGGAATGTGGTCATGCATGGTGTTACAGAAACAGGAGGAACTGAAAAGCTGGAGGGCAGTGTACTCCCGACCACTCGCTGTCACTGCTGCTGTTATTGGGGATGTGCCTGGCCCAGAACTTCAGCCGTGGGTGCAGGAAAAAGGTAGCAGGGACAGGCTTGTCACCTCCTGTGCCGTGGTTGAGCCTGAGGCACGGGCAGGGGATAGTGGGGTGCCCCAGGCCCTGCGCTGCCGGAGCTCCGGAAGCGTCTGGACACCGCTCTCAGCCCCAGGGGTTGGGGCTGGCTGGTGCTGGGTGGGACCAGGGGGCTGGGCTCTGACCCCTGGGGGTCCCTTCCAGCTCAGGACATTCTGTGATTCTATGATTCTAACTCAGGACCATCAGAAACTTTCAAGGACATGCAAAAGCAGCAAAAAAAGCAACCCAGCTGGACGATGGAGCATCAGTCTTGGTGGTGAACACCAGTGGGGTGTGCAGAGTGTGGGATCAGTACTCACTGCGTGCTTTGGGGACACGGGGGGATCTTCCCAACCCTGCTGAAAAGTGGCACCAATGGGAGAAAGGGGGCATGAGGGTGGGATTTGGGGCTGTAAAAGGACCACGAGCTGGCCCCTCTGTCCCTCTGTTGAACTTCACCAGCATCTCCTGGAGGCAGAGGGGTTTGATATTTCCCACACTGCTGCAGCACAGAAAAGGCTTTGCTCTGTGACTTTAGTCACCTGGGTGTCTATTTTTACTCCTCAGAAGAAGATAGGGTTTTAGCTTCCTGCTCACTGAGCGCAGGTGGTGCCTCAGCCTTCCTCCTCCACTGGCTGTGGGGCTTCAGCACAGGAGGGGCTACAGGGCGGGGAAAACAGAGGCAAGGACAGAGCTGGGGGATGCATGGAAGCTCCTGGGCACAATTTGGGAACCCCCCAGCCCCTGGCATGCTGGAAAACAAGGCCTCTATCCTCTCCCTGTGCAGCCAAGCGTTGAGTTTGCTTTTCCTCCAAGCCTCGGCACCACCCAGCTGCCAGCTTTTTGCAAGGCATTTTAGCAAGCTGCAGGAGCACCCCCATCCTGCAGGAAGATGCTTGCAGAGATGGGTTTGGGGCTGCCATGGCCTCCCAGGTGGAGCTGAAGCACAAAGATGCTGTTGTGGCTGACAGCTTTGCCTCATGAAAACCTCAAATAAACAGCCAGGCGTGTTAAAATTAACTCATTGGCCTGGTCTACGTGAGCTGCAGGCTGCCTGGAAAACAGCAAAGAAGACTGAGAGTTAAAAAAAAAAAAAAAAAGAGCAAGAGTAACACTGAGATCCTACCCAAAAGCTGGTTTTCAGGGGCTTTGAGTGAGTTGCAGCAGCTGGAGGTGCTGGAAGAGGAGCTCAGGAGGAGAGATGCAGCCCTGGGAACTGTGATGCTGCTGGAAGGGGTCGCGCCCTGATCCTGGCTGATGATCGCATGTTCTGAAACGCAGCTCTCCTAAAAACAGCAGCAGCAACCAAGCGCATAGCGGGCCGAGCCCAAAATAGCACCTGGGGAGAGGCTGCCTCCCCAAAGGTTCGTTTTTTCTCTTTTTGCAGAACCGGTGAAGGGCGTGGACCCCTTGTAGCTGCACGGTGGGATACGTGTGCAGCTGGATTGTGGGGTCCAGCTGCCCCCGGATTTTTGTGGGGCTATGGCAGGGCTGACTCGCTTGGAGTGAGGGGGTGCAAGACCCTGCTCCACGGGGGAATTTGCCTCTGCAAGGAGGGATGTTGGTTTATGGGATGGGTGGCAAGATCCTCATAGCCTCCCACGTCTGAAATCTCCTCTTATCTACTTCTGCCAGAGCACAAGAGCTGCAAGAGGTGCTTAACTGCAAGTTCCTATTGGTGGTGAGGGAAAAGATATTTTGCAGTAGTTTTCTGAGTCATTTTTCTTGCTGTCGACTCCCAGCAGCGAGGCTGTGGGGACCAGCGTGTGTCCCACCCTGGAATCCCTTTGTTTCCAAAAAAACAGTTGTTCTCAATACGGGGCTGTTGAATGGACTTCCTTCCCCTCCTGCTCCAAAATAACCCGTGTGTCCTTGGGGATATTCATGCTGAGATGACCTAGGGCATGGGGCTGGATGGGCAGATGGACACACAGACCCCGGACAGGCTACGACGGACCCTGCTCCCCACAGCTGCCGTGTGGTGGGGGTTGCTGCTTGTCCAGCTTGGCCAAGAAAATAAGAATTGCTCAGATGCAAACTGCCCATGCATGGCCTCTTAGAGATGCTGATCTAAATCAAGGCTTCATACGGGTGAAAGCAGCTCACCGGGACAATCTTTAGACTCCAGACTGGAAGTGCTCAGATTTGATGGGGGATTCCCCAGCCCCAAGGACCCATCCTGCTTCCTGCCCTTCAGAAAAATGTGGGTTTGGTGGCTTCCTTCTGCACCCACATATTCCCCATAGCGGCTTCCCCATGGAGACAACACCCATTTGAAGCAGAACGACATTAGGGACACTCCAGTTCCTATTAAAATCCTGCGGAAGATGGGTGAAGTTGAGCTGTTGCCTTTTAAAACCCTTCCTATCACCAAGGTTAATTGTCCAGCATTTCCCCACATTTTCCTCTTTAACACCAATTAAACCCAAACTGGGCTCATGGAGCCCACCTGCAGAAAGCAGAGCTCTGTGATGCCCCCGATCACAGCTCTGTGACCCCCCTGAGCTGTGTGTGGGGTAGGACCATTTGGGGAGCTGGGAAATCTGATCTGCACTGATTTCTCCAGGTCCCAGGAAAACATGGGGTGATGGCTGGGTGCTTCCTCACACGTGTGGTTTTCTTGATGTCCAGCTGGGTGAGATAGAAGCACCCACTTTCCCATGCCCACCCAAAAGCCCCGAAGCCATCCTGAAGGCTCACTCCCAGCTCGTGTCCTTGTCAGGAGGCCAATATCCTTATCTAAGGCCTGGCTGGCTTGTGTATTTGGATCTTCGCCACTGCGGTTAAAATAACTCTCTCACCACTCCCAGCTTGTAAAGGTCACGTTCCAGGGATTAATCCGGAGTCTCCTAGGCTGGCTTCTGGGCTTCGGATTCCTGACGGGGCCGAAATGGGTTGACAGCCACTGCGGCTCTGGGTGTGTGATCCCAGTGCTGGAGGTGCGCTGCTGGAAGCAGGCTCAGCACCAGCGCCAGCTTCAATGTCCTCAGCCCCCTGAGAAACTTGTTATCAGCAAGACGTAGCTCAGCAGAACTCAGTTCCTCCAGGTCGTATCGTTGTTTCCTTGTAGGTCTGCCTCTAGCTTTTGTCTGAGCAGTACTGGAAAGTCCAGATTTGTAAAATAAACTTTGGAGGCAAGAGTATTTATCTGACTGATCGGTACAGTTGGTCCTGTGCTAGTTTTCTTTTTTTATTATTTTTTTTCCCCAAACAAGTCTTGGAATCAAAGGAGAGGGTTGCCAAGCTAAATACAAGAAGAGAGTAACTGAGTGCTTAAAGAAGTGGGTATTGGTCAGGGCATCATGAAGTGAAAAGATAAATCATGTCCAAGGAGAAGAGGGCATGTGGGCAAGGAGGGAGGGAAGGGGGAGAGGAATGATGAAGCTGTTATCCCCCAACAGCCCCTGGCACGGGATCAGAGGGACCTGTCGCATGTCCTCTGCAAAGAGACACAAACGTTTATGACAGCATCGTCGTGCCGGGTCAGCTGGACGGAGCAAACCTGAGGCCTCCAGATGTGCACGCTGCAGCCTGGGATGTGCGTTAACCCAGAGGGGCTCCGTCCCCATGTCCCCAGGCTGCTCCCGATGCCATCAGGGCTTTCCCTGGAGAGGCGGTGGTGGTGCTCCGTGGGATCGCCGCCTTCCCACGACGAGATCCAAGGGCTGGGTGACACTTGATTGTTTTGATGGTACCACCAACGTGGCCACCACTGATATTTCAGGCTGGAGAGAAGGGAAAATTCTCCACCACGAGCAGACATATGTGTGATATCTGTCCTTGGGGGTTTTCAAGACACAGCTGGACACAGCCCTGTGCAACCTTGTCTGACCCCCAGGCTGCCCTTGCCGTGAGCAGGAGGTTGAAGTTAGGTTCTCCTGTGACTCCTTCCAACTGGAGTTATCCTATCATCCTCTGATCAGTGGATCCCAACAGACTGGGGTCAGGCTGAAGGCGCAACCACATGCCAGCCCGTAGCCTGGATTAAGTCAGCGTCTCAAACTGGGTGAGGGCCGGTTTTGCTGAGAGCTGTAGGTACCCAGGCCCTGGTTTTTGGCTGCCACCTGAATTCCACCCTGCAGCCTCTCATGAAAACCAACGGCTGGTGCTTGGGTCGATCTCTGTTAGCAAGGCATCGTGACTTGTGTTAGGCATCCACACAGAGACCCCACTCCTGCCCAGCTGGAGCTGGCATTTAACACTGCTTCTCCCCCGCAGTCTCTGCCCTGTGCGTTACCATCTTGTGCCTTATTAAATTTGAGCCCAGCCATCTGGTGACCAAAGGGCCCTTTGACACACAACATGGGGCCTCACGCCATGCAAACCGTCTTGATCTCCCTACTAGCAATTAGGGCAGGTCTTTTTGGAAAGGAGAAGCTGAGCTGATCTTTTCTGGGCTGAAAATTGAAGGGGTGGAGGGCGGTCGCCAGCAGAACCTATGCAGCCTGCTTCAAGTCAAGGCCCTGAGTTAACAGTGAGAGAAGGACCCATGCACAAGGTTCCCCACGAAAAATAGATGACGCCTTTGCTCCTTTTCAAGATTTGTCCCATCCATCAAGATGGAGCCCAGACAGGGCTCACACGTTAGCAGATTGAGGACAGCTTGGGCACTTTGGGACGTGAACCCACCACTACCCTAGGGCTGCTAGCTCATATTAAGACCAAACACCTGAATCTATCTCCTCCAGGTTACAAAACACCACGAGGAAGACCCTTCCCTTAGCTAAGTGCTTGCAGGTGTTTCCAGGTGTGGGGACTGGCCAGGTTCTTCCTTTTAGTGTGTCAGCTGTGGGGTGGCCATGGCAAAGGACTGGGATGTGCCTGGAGCCGCAGCAGGAGCCCTCTGTGGCTTTCAGAACAAATAGACTGTCTGATAACAAAAACCCAGAAATAGAAATTTTCAAGAGCAGGTATTTGTGAGGGAAGTGGATGGAGATTTTTTGCACACAGATTGCCACCAGGGAGAGGGATTGCCTCTCCTCTGTCCCTCCAGTTTCCTTAGGAGTGAGTCACTCATCTTCCTGCGGCAGGAGGAACCCCTCCCGCTCTCGGGGAGCCCTATGTGTTGGCTCCCCAGACACCTTTCATTTGTAATGAAGCAGCTAGTTTGGAACGCAATTACATGCTTCTTCCTACGTCCCCTGAGGCCAGCAGCATGGTTGGAAAACCCCCAGTACAGCAGTGATCCCCACACTGCTCTGGCTCTGGATTCTGTGTCCCACAGTGGCCATGGAGTGATGGGAGCCACTAAGACCAGAGGGAAAAACCGATGGGCACCTCTGGGCAAGGCTCACTGCTCATGCTAACCAGCCCAGCAGAGCCCTGGGGCACGGGGCAGCATCCATGTGTCCCCACAATACTGGGATGAGGGATCTGTGGTCACCTGCCATGGGGCGTGAGGAGATGGGACGTGGTCATTTCGCTGGGGTGTGGCTTTAGTGCTTCTGGGGAATCGACTGCCAGGCTAATGAGTGTCCTCTGCTCTGAAATTCAGCCACCAAAACAACCCTAAAGGCCAGGTGGGCAGCGTGAAGAGAATGAAGGGACAGGAGTGTGGGAAAGCCCATGTCTCCATTTCCCCACCTGTTAAAGGTGAGTACAGAGGAAATATCACACCTCCGCATGAGCCTCATCCAAACACATGCCAGCTGAATGAAGTGGAGAGATTTAATTGCACTAGCTAATTACATTTCCACAACGTTTCCTCATTGTTTACAATGACCAGCGAATCATTTTCCACAATGTTACGTTTTGCTGGCTCCCTTTCAGCTCTGCAGGGAGCGTGGAGCTGCCGGTGATCACATCTCACTGCCTCGGCCCACCAAGGGCTGGTGGGCACCACTTCAACAAGGTCAGGCTGTGCCCAGGGCATGCTTCAGTATCTCCAAAGAGGGAGACTTCCCCCTCTCTCTGGGCTCTCTTGCAAGGTTTATCTGCCCTTAAGGGAACTATTTTTCTTCTAGTATCTAAAGAGAATTTCCTTTTTTCCAATTTATGGTGATGTTTCTTGTCCCACCAGTGGGACCTCCAGTGACCCATCTCCACCTCCTCCGTGCCACCCCAGCAGGGACCTGCAGGCAGCAATAAAATCCCCCTTGGCGACTGCACACCCAGCTCTCAGCCTCTCCTTGCATGTTTCCAGCTCCAGCTGGGTGGCCCTGCTTCTCTGGCACTGGGAAGCCCCAGACTGGACCCAGTGCCCAGATGGGGCCTCACCAGCACCAAGCAGAGGGCAGGAATCGATGCCCTGGCCATACCAGCTGCACCCACCAAACACCACCCAGGGCACCACTGGGTTTCTCTGCTGCAAACACAGCCCACAGACTCGGGGACAGCTTGCAGCCATCAGATCCTCACCTTAAAGGCCACCTTCCAGCCAGCTGCCACAGCCTGACCTGTTGCACAAAGCTGGCACGTCCCTGCACTTGTCCTTGCTGAACCTCTTTCACCAGCAGCCTTGCTTCCAGCACGCAACCCACCCTCCCCAACCTGGTGTCGTTCCCAAGCTCGCTCAGCATGATCCATCCCACCGTGCAGGTGGCCAAGAGTTATGGGGGTTGTTAAAAGGGCACTTGAGCGTGCCCTGGTCCTCCAGCCCTCCACGGAGCGTGCACGAGGAGGTCTCAGAAGTGCTGTTGTGGTGGCGCATTGCGTCTCCAGCTCAAAATGGGGTTAACTCCTTGTTTTCCTTCTCCTCCCGGCTGTCTGATTTCCTTCTTGAAGAATTCATTATGTTTTATCATCTGACAGGAAAGAGGGAAAGTCACAGTTGGTTTACAGCCAGGTTAGGTTTAGGATTAGGGTCAGGGTTAGGGTCAGCATAAGGCAATGCTGCCTGTCCTCTGCTTTCCCAGCTTTTCATGGAGAACCCCACATAGATGCATTACTTGGTGGGGATGGCCACTGTCCCACAGCACTTTTGGGGTTGCCCTGTCCTGATTTCCCCAGCTTTGACCTCCCCTATAAACACACATAGAGGCCTTCCAGCTCAAATCCAGCTCCTATGGGCATCACGTCAAGATACGGCGTCTGCAGAAAGGGATTTAGTCCTGCTCGTAGAGGACAACACCTAGGCCACGTCCCTGCGCCACTGGATTCAAATGACACACTCATTCATGGTTCCCATGCATGGGCTGAAAGTGGGCGTCCACAAAGGGACAGTGATGGATGAGTGGAACCATGCGGATGAGCGGGACAAGGAGAGCTCTGACAACAACATGGGCAAGCAGAAAGCCGCATTTAGGGCTCAGCAAGCTCAGAAGGAGGTTGGCCAAAAGGACTTTCCAGCCCTGGGCAATGCCTTTTGGAACAGGAAAAGGGATGCTCGGGAGAGGGAAATCGCTCCCATGTCCTGGCAATGGTGACATCCAGCCCCAGGTAGCATTTTGTTCCCTATATCAGCTGGCAAATGCATCTCACACAGGTCACGGGGACACTCCGTGCCTACAATTTCTTCTCAGCTTGTGCAACTGCACAGTCTGCTCCTGTGCTATAGCCACCGATAGATTTCCCAGAGTCTATCCCACAGCCACGACCTGGTGGATTTAATGGCACAAGGCTGCTCGGGACCTTCCCACACTGCAGGATTCCCTGCCATGTCCCAGCCTGAGCTGAGACCCGCCACCACCAGCAGCCACCCTCTGCAAGGCCCTGCACGATGCTCACGGACGCTCCCTGGCACTCGCTTTTTGAGAGTTCAGGCATGCATAAAAGCAAACACCACCAGCAAAACATGTCTGCGGAGGCAAGCAGCAGCAGCAAGGATGGAAAACCTCATCTTGCATGTTTTAGACCCATCTATGTCAGGAGCACATCTGCAAGATCTCACATTTTGTGCCTTGTGGCACAATTCTGCTTGCAAAAAAAATGCTGGGAGATGATGCAAAAAGATGCATCTATAGATGCTAAAGGGCCACAACGAGGCTGAGCTCAGCTCATGTTTATGCCTCTAAAAGCTGAGACTTTCCGGAGGTACCCTCCACATTTGTGAACGGGCAAAGCAAATGGCTTACATTTTTCACAGAGTTAAAATGAATTCCTGTTTCATTTCCCCTATGACTCAGAGGTGAAAACTCACTCTCCGGGGAGGCTATTGTGTAAGAATGGGCTTGGCAGGTGGGTTCTACTGTTTGCCCCGTATCCTATCAACTGTTCCTGGAGAAGAAAAACTTCTCACAGAGCATGAGCAAGGTGCTGGAAGCGGGCAAAGCAATTTAATCTGGAAGATGGTCGGCTTTTTAGGTGCACACATCTGGTTTTAAACAAGAGGTGTATCAAACCAGCAGCACACCTGACCCGGGCCTGCTTAGCGCTGTTGGGAAGCTGTTGATGATCTACCATGACTAAATGAACTCAGCTTTGGGAGGACACCATGAGGCTGTTCTGCCTTTTGATGAGAAATCCCCACTGAAACGAGTGTTTGCAGAGGTTTTATTGTTGCTTTCTGATGTTCAAGCTAAAAGCATCAACGGGAATGTGCTCATAGGAGAGGCTGACGTCCCCTCGCTCTGTCTATCTGTATCTTCACATTTGGAAGTCAAATCAGGGGATTACCTATTGTTAAAAATGCTGCAGCCTTGATTAGATCAGACCGTTACAGCCGCAATCTCTTTTCTCAGTGCACACTCTGCTCAACGAGAATAAAAATCTTTGGGGCCATTGGGTCTGGTTTCCTTCACATGGACCCGATGACATTTTCTATTGGGGTTTTCATCTCTTTGAGTGTCCCAAAGCCTGGCCCTAAGATCAGCACGTTGCTCCTACCACTTCCAGGGTGCCTTGTGCTTTGCAGAGGAAGTTTCACTTCCCCTCCCTCGTGCCAAGGCCCCCCCGCCGTACCCACCACCTCAAAGGAGGGTGCTGGGCCCCTGTGAAGAAAGGGGAAAAAAACGCTGAGTTTGGCTCATGCCAGCTTCTTACTCAGTTTCACTTCCTTCTGAGCCTTCGTGGGCACCCCTAAGTCTTCCACCCGTATGTGAATGGGCACCCCAAGGTTTCCACCCCAAACGGGCACCCTGTACTTCCCACTGTACAGGGAAGGACACCTCCACGATCTCAATCCACACAGGGATGGGGTACCCCCAAGGACACCCATCCATCCCTTGATGTCCCCACCCCCTGCCCCCTTCTGAGTGGTCCCTTTTGGAGCAGTGTTCTGTCAATGAGTACAGTTCCCCATGGGGTTTTCTTTGGAGATTCATCTCTTGTTTTCTTGCATATGCTGGAAACCAGTGCTGGGTTTTATCTTGGAGGAACCAACGGTGATGGAATCCCCTCCCTGTAAGGATGCTTTTGGCTCCTGTATCTTCTTATTCAAGCAAGTAAAGCCTCAGTGTTTCTTCATCTGTATGAACCACAACATAATATTTAGTGCTGAGGTCTCACCCCCTTCATGGGGAAGACTGAAATAGAGGAGAAGGAATTAGACAGTGACACCTCCAAGACATGAGAGAAAAATGGATGTGAACGTTGCTGACTTACACCATGGAAGTGTTGTGGTTGAAAGCAGAAGTAAAATTTATAAGGAAGGAATTCTCCTGGTCCAAACTTCATGTCAGTGGTCAGGATGATACCAGTGGGCAGAGCATGAAGGAAATGAAAAGGGAAGACTGGGCTTGCGCCCACGATGCTGTCAGCAAACTTGACAGAGTTACATTTAGTTTGGAGAAGCTGCAGGATGTGAGGGTGCATCCAGTCCCTAAGGCATGCAGTTCCCCTTGGCTGAACCAGAGCCACTCTCTTGGGTTTCAACATTGGGCTGTTTGGGGTTGGAAGGGGCTTATTCCTCCCAGACTGTGACTGAGTGGGCAGGGAAATGGGCCGTCACCATCCTGTCCAGGTGGCCATGGTTTGATACAGGCTTGCACAGCCTTGTGGGCTTTTCCTATTTGCACAAAAGTCTGAAGCCTTGTTGAGCTCCCGGTCTCCCTAACTGCTCTCGGACGCATTTTTGAAGTTCTCTCCCTTTGAGTTCACCCTCTGTCCACAAAGAACTTCTCCTTGGTAGCCCTGAAGGGACACAGGGATCCAGGAAACCCTTTGCCAGGCAGCTCGGCCCTCCCAGCCCGTGCCCTTCACACGATACCCACAGATAAATATACCGATGGTCCAAGCAGGCAGGGATGCACCCAGCCAGGAACAGATAATGTTGTGATCACAGAAATGTGTCCAAGCGAGTTTCAAGTTACACATTAACTGGGGAGAGCGGTGGTGACGCACGGATGGGCAGGGGAATTTATTGCAGGAACACGTTGCTGAGCCCATGTGGAGGGGACGATGGAAGGACAGCCCCATGCCAGCGTGCTCCTGCAAAGCCAGGGCTTGAGCATGGGGGATCAATGTGCTGAAGTCACCTGGTACAGCTAATAAAGAGGTTTTTCCATCCAGGGTTTGGGTCAGGGCGATGCTATGCGTTGTGGCAAGCCTGTGCTGGTGGCGGGGCTGGGGTTGCTGCAAGGTGGAATTTGCCGTCGCTGCAAAGAGCAGGTTTTTGTGAGCTGGAGGTGCTGATCCCCAGGAGAGCAGGGCCTGCGTCCATCGCATCAGAGTCCACTGGCAGTAAGAATTTGTCAGCTTCACTGCTCCTAAGCACACCCGTAGGTCTGCCCTATTACCTTGCAACCATCCTCATCCTTTCTGTCTCTTCCCATGACCAAGCCAGGCAACTGGGAGCAACACACATCTCCATGACCTGCAGTTCTAGTGTTCCTCCCTTATCTCTACAACCTGTCTCCCATTTTGATGTCTTTTCCCTTCTTACCTGACCCAAGCATCTTCTTGCTATCTCCTCTTTTCTCCTCTTGTCTTGTCCCCTCAGAGTTTACATCTTTCTTTTCATCTCTCTTTTTCTTGATGTCCCATCCTTTGAGCTCTCAGACATCCCATTGTGGTGCCATTCCTATAGCCACAAGGGGATCACGCTGCCTGGCAGCCAGAAAACCTCATCCGTGCCAGTGGGGTGGGTGAGGACAGGCTATCAGCGTCACATTCAGGAAGATGAAGGTCACCTTCATGAGGAGAGCTCCAACAGCTGCTTCCCAGGAGCAGCTCACCAGTTGTGTCCCAACACTGAGGACCATGGCCATGTCCACGCCCCATGGAAGAGTTTGGAGGAGCTCATGAAGCCGTGCCTACTGACAGGATGCTCCCAAACCTCAGGAGAGTTGTTGCAAGCCTCTTGGAGACTCCTCTTCTGTTTCCTCTACTCCTGTAATATCCGTGACCTCCTGCCTCCTCCTGAAGCGTTGCTGCTGTCACGCAGTGGAAGAGGAACTGGCACGTGTTTAACGTGACCTGATGGGGTTTTGCTTTGTGGGTGCCCATTCTGCACCAGACCGTAGCAGATTCATTCCCACCCAAGGGCTAAAACCCATCAAGCCATCAGTGGACTAACCCCTAATCTCCTGCGGGTCCTCACTTCACCTCTCCCATCCACTCTCAGTGCATAGGATGGGACACAACACCGGTGCGAGGGGGACCTACCTGATTTACACCAGCAGAGAGGTCACCTCCATTGAAGGCACCGAGAAGCCCCTCCTGGAGAGACGTGGAAACAGTTATCCCCCAGCACCAGGCTAATATTCCTGCTGCGGATGGGCAGGTTCCTCCAGCCTCCGCAGAACCCGGCGTTCACCTCTGGTCACCAGCACACGGAGAAGGTGCGGGAAAGTGGCCAATTCTTGATGGAAAACAAACCCCACCAACCTGCCAAGCCTCTCTGCTCAGAGATATTTACTCTTTGGATGTGTTCTCATGAAAATTAATCCCAGACCCGCCCCCCAGGTATGGTAAACATTACGAACAAGGAATGGGGAGAGGTTGGGACAGCGGGGAACAAAGCTGCCTGGGTGTATTGACGCTGCCTTCGCTGAAATGTGGTGGAACAAGCCTAAGCAGGACGTGGCAGGGCCACGCGGGCTCTTTTCAAGCCCGCCTTGCTGCTAGGCCAGACCTTCATCCCCGCCGGCAGTTTGGGCTCCAGGACGCTTGGTTCCACCCCAGCTTAACCTGGAAGAGGCTGAGTCATGCCCCGGGCTCCCGGAGAGCCACTTCAAGGTTTCTTCAAATTGCACCAGGTTACAGCAAGCACTGAAGAGTGATTTTCTGTGGCTGGGGAATGCCAGAAGCATGCTCTGTGAATCTTAGTTTTCCTTACCATATAATCTCTTTTTTTTTTTTTTTTTTTTTATGGGAAAGCTTGAGCACTCTCCATTATGTAGTTGCCATCTTTTGCCTGCCTTGTAGTGAGACAGTAGTCAGATATAATGCAACTAGACAGGGAGGTGAAATACAGCTCGTGAGCAAGCTGGGCACTCAGCACAGAGGCTGATCTGATGGTCCTAGAGACAGCTGGCACCTCTCTGGGTCAGGGAATTACAAACCATTTTCCAGCCAAAGGGAATTTGCCTCTCAGACCAATGCTGGGTAGCACAGGGTACTCCTCATTTCGTGTTTCATTGCGAATTAAGGATCATGCCCCAAAAGGACACAAAGCAGGGATGGAGGAGGCAGCTGGAGCCTGCCAAGAGCTGGTCGGATCCGTGCACACCGGTCCCATTCGCATCCTCATGGCACCACCACGTGGGGAAAACCCGGAGGCTCCATCACCAGCCCCACGCTCTGTTTTTCCTGCTGCTGGGTGTGAAAAGCTTCCTGGCGGAAGGAATGACGAAGTTGACAAGAGATTAAATATGAAATTGGGAGAAATTCTGGGAAAACCCGTGGCAGTGCTGGGAAAGTCCTGCTGGGGCACCCAGCATCCCTGCCTGAGCACATGGCCAAGACACAGGTGGGGAAGGGAATGGCTTGGACATCCCATGGGGTGTCATGGCTAATTATTAAGGAAAATCCCATTCTTTTATTCATCATTTCTTCATCTTCTTTCCATTTCCATTGATTTGTTCACTTTTTTTTTTCCTCCATCCACATATGTATGTTTGTATCTATCTCTGTATCTATCTATCCATCCATCTATCAATTCCTCCATCCATCCATCTATCATCTATCGTACCTGTTAAGCATTTTATTTCCTATATAATCCTATTTAATACAAAAAGCTGACATCCTGGAGGGACGGGTTCCTGCATCATCTCC
The DNA here is from genome assembly GCA_013399715.1 of Alectura lathami. NCBI lineage: Eukaryota > Metazoa > Chordata > Aves > Galliformes > Megapodiidae > Alectura > Alectura lathami. The sequence continues at coordinate 6,221 of VXAV01001968.1, read as the reverse complement.
CCAGGTCAGAGCAGTCCCCGTGCAGGGCCACCCCTCTCACTGCAGCTCAGGGTGGCGAGCAAGCCCCTCTGCCAGGAGAGCTTCTGCCGGCTCAGCAGCCAAAATCTGCTCCATCAGCAAATGCCTTTATTTGCCTGAGGAAGCGCCTGTCTGCAGGGGTTTTTGCAGCCTGAGCTGCCTCATGCTTTAATCACCCTGCCTGTAGCACGGGCTAAAAAATTCTGGCATGACTCGCTTTTGCTCCAAAGCAGCGCGGCAGATGCACAGCCTTGCAGCAAAGAGGGAAGGAAAACCATTTTCCTGGCTCACGGAGAGCTTTTTGTTCTTAACGAGGTTTAAACTCCTTCAGGGAAGAAGTTCAGAAGGGAAGAGTAAAGAGACAGAAGACGCACAAACCCGATACGAAAGCAGTGGCTTTCACACTGAGGGAGGATGGAAATCAAGCGAGCCTCGATTCCTTGGGACCCCTCTCCAAATTTTGCTTTCATGGCCACATTCTTCTTTCTCAGACCAGGAAAAAGGCCTCTAATTCAGCTGCAAACCGTCACTACCAGCCGGCGCTTGCCCCTCCAGGTTTCCAGCCTTCGTGTCTCCTCTCTGCTGGAGCTCCCTGGGTGCTGTGTCTGTCTTCTGGACGATTCTGCAACCCTTTAATGTAAAATGAAAGTGCTGCTTATTCTTATATTTTTATTCTTTTTATGATGTGGACTCCATATCGGGCTCCTGCCTTCCTCAGCTAACTCAGTGCTGCTCGCACAAAACATCCATTCCCCCTCCTCGCTGCAATGCAGCCCCAGGGAAGGAATTCTCCATTCCCTCTGGCATCTCCAAGGGGAACAACGCCCAAAGAGCCCTGCTGAGGGGCTGTGCGAAGGGGATTACTCTTTGCAAACAGCCAGACTTACAAAAAGCATTCCAGAAGATTAAAGTCAACAGGCTGATGCATTATTTTCTTAACCACTCACAGCATTGCAGTGGTTAGGTTTTCTTTATTTCCCTCTCTGTGAGGGAAAAGGAAAATCTCTGCGGTGCCCGGGGGAGTTTCCATGTTGGCTCCTTGGTGAGGAGATGCAGAACAAGCCCAGATTTGGGGTGAAAATCCTGTGAACACCCACATCCAGGTCTCCTTCCGGTTTCCCTTGGCTGCAGTGTATCCCCCTACTACGCCTCTGCCTTACTATGGTTGACAAAGGCACAACCAAGACCAAACCAAGGGCTAACTTTTCATCCCAACCACATTTTGAGGCAATCCCCCAGCATTTTCCCTTTGCCTGCTCTTAGCCAAGAGGCTGAGCATTGCCTGGTTTCATTTCTGAAGACATCAGCAAAATACTTATTTTACTGAGCAATGACAACAACGGGCAGTGGGCCGGTGCCAAAAAGCACTGAACTCAATGGGAGCTTTTCCTGTTGACTCCAGTGCGTTTTGCAGTGAGGACGTGACCATGAGCCTTGCAATGGAGCTGGGAATTAGGGGTGGTCCCCATGCTCGGGGAGCCCACGCACATGCCCATGCCATCACTGGGTGCTGGTAGCCTGGTACCTGGTTAATAATTCTCCTCTTCCTGCCAAGGGGCAGCCAGTTCCTGAGCCCGTGACTCATGTGCTGGTGTAGCCTTGGCACATTTGCTTTGCAGAACTGAGAAACAGAGTTGGGCTTTTTTATCACAGAATCCCAGAGTGGTTTGGGTGGGAAGGGTCCTTAAAGTCCTCCCAGCCCCAGCCCCTCCATGGGCAGGGACACCCCCACGGACCAGGAGCCCACAGCCCCACCCAGCCTGGCCTTGAGCACCCCCAGGGATGGGGCACCCACAGCTGCGCTGGGCAGCCTGGGCCAGTCACCGTAGACTGCCACTGCCGATGAAAGGGTCAAATTTGAGGCCGCAAAGGAAGAAGGCAACGGGAGAGGTGGTGGAAACTGCCAGCAGTGTTCGAGTGCTGGTGCATTGAGCTCCCAGTTTCTGTTAAATGCTCAGGCAGATTGGTGCTAAGAGGCTGTAGGTGCTTTTTGGAGTGTTTCAGGGCATTGCTTGGGCTTTTTTCTTCCAGCTGAGGTGGAGGGCAGCGCTGGGCCCAAGGGCACTACAGGTGATTTCCTTGCTTGTCTCTACTCATGTAGCCCCCAGCACCTTGCTCAACAGCTGCCTGAGTTTAAATCCTTATATACAGACTCATCTTGGAGAATGTGAAGGGATGCACTGCCTCCTCCTCTCCAGCCTTAACTGCCTCCAGACAATGCATTCCTGCCCAAAGCAGCTCAATGAGACCAAAAAGAAAATTTAGCCCAAATCTTAGATGTGCAACAGGCGCTGAATATGCCTCATATTACCATACACCTGACCGTGGAAACCATCAGAAGATCCATTTTTTTTGAGGGCAGAGAAGTGCTGAGCTCTTGTCCACACCACTGGGAGCTGTGCAAACCTTCTGGCAAAGCACCATTAGGAGTAGGAAAATCTCTTTTGTCTTCATGAGTTAAAGCTTGCCTATTGCTGGCGGAGCTGCTGCAACCCACAGGTTGTGCTGTTGCCACGAGGAAGGCTGGAGCAACATCTGGAGCAGCTGCCCCAGCAGGTGGGTGCAGCAGATGGTGGCTGGTTGGGTGCAGGACACAAAGCCAGGCTGGGGAAGCATTCATTATTCTACTTCCAGCATCTGGCTGCCACTATGGGAGCTTCCTTGCCATACACAATTTAAGGCAGAAAAACCAAAGATCAGCTTCAGTTGTGATGCTGAGGCTCAGCTACGGCAATGAATCCAAGTACCCGGCTTGCCACGAACTCCTTTGCTTGTAGGGTACCCAGCTGCCTCCCAGACCTGCTTGTGTTTGTGGTGGGACTCAAATCTGAAACCTGCATGATCAGAAGTGAAAAATCAAGGGTTAAAATCTGCAGTTTGAACTGAAGTTAGGCCATGGAAACAACGAGTTTTGATAAAGCATGCTGCACTTTGACACCATACATTATTCAATTTTTCACCCTCTGCTCACAAAGTGTTTAATCAGCTTATTTCACATCTTCCCCCTTCCCCCCATCATTATTATCCTTGTTATAGAGATGTTTAAGCACTATTGGCAGCTCCAAGATTTAGCAGCGCCAAAGACGACAGCTCTGCTGGGACAGGCACGGAACCTGCAGCACCCCAGGGGCCAGGCTTGAGGTCAGCTGCAGACAACATATAAAATAAAATGATTCATGGAAGAACACGAGCAAACAGTGGAAAACTACAGCCGGGCACGGGAGGGTGGCTGCTGCACCCGCTTGCAGGCATTGAACTGTAAGTGCCTCCAAATCCTGCATACCTGGGGTGGGGTAGGCTTGCAGGGCAGTAAGTGGGGATGCAAAAAACAGGAGCGCAAAAATTGGGGTTTGCAGCTGAGGGCAGTGCCATGTCCACTGCTTTTGCCCCTGACTCATAGAGAGCCTGTTGCTCTGCTGAAGGTTTGCTCTTGGGAGTGTTTCAAAATCAGCATCCCAGAAACAGAGGTTGGAAGGCGCCTCTGGGTCCATCTCGCTGTGGACACGCAGAGCTGCTTGCCCAGGACCATGTCCAGGTGGCTTTTGGAGATCTCCATGGAGGAGACTCCAAAACACCAGAGGAACGTCAGAAGAAGGACTTTCACTTGCTGTTGTTTTATCTATCTCACATTGCATTTTGCAGCTTGCTTTTAGACAGCAGCTCCTGGGGAACGGCGGGGAAGTTAACGCCATATTCTGGAGATGAACCTTTTGGGTTCGTACCAGGAGCTCAGCCCATTTTGTCTCCAGCTCCCACAGCCCAGGGTGCTTGAAGAACGGCAGAAACCAGGCTTTGTTGCATTTTGGCTGATGGAGGTTTGAATGAGAAAAGCGAGGCTGCTCCTCGCTGTCAGGAGCTAAACTTTGTGGTCTGTGCAGCGGTGTCTGTAGGTGAGGCTGCAGGGTAAGAGGCTGCATTTTGCATCAGGTGAGTGCCGTGATTTTATTGCTAGGGAAGCAGGGCAGTGCACAGGGGGAGCAGGGTGACACAGCTTGTTGCTGTCCCACGCTGTTCCCTGGGGTCCTGACGGAGCCTCCCAGGCTCCAGGCCGTGCCCGGGGCCTCTGGGCCCAGCCCTGGGCCCTGCTGGCAGGAGCCAGGCTCCATCCGCTCAGGCCATCCTCCATCCTCTCAGGCCTCCCCACAGGGATTCCCAGCCCTGGGCGAGCTCCCCCTGAGCCCCCTCCTCTCCAGGCTGAGCAGCCCCAGCTCTCTCGGCCTCTCCTCCCAGCAGAGGGGCTCCCGGCCCTCCTGCACCTCCGTGGGCGTCTGCTGGGCTCTCTCCAGCACGTCCAGGCCTCAGGAGGCCCCATGCTCCAGCGCTCCTGGTGTGGCATCACCAGTGCTGAGTGGAGGGCAAGGATCCCCTCTTGTGACCTGCTGGTGTCAATACAGCCAAAAATACCATCGGCTTGCTTAGCAGCAAGGGCGCGTGGAACGGGAGCCAGCAAGCTGTCAAACAGGGCTGGGCCCAGGACTGATCCCTGGGGCACTGCGCTCATTCCTGGCCTCCAACCAGACCTTGCACCATGACCACTGCCCTCTGCGCCTGGCCTTCCAGCCAGACTTCCACCCATTCACTGTCTGCTCACCCAAGCCTTACTTTTCTGCGAGGATCTGATGGGGGACATTGCCAAAGACCTTCCTGAAGCCCAGGAAGACAAGATCCACTGCTAGGCCAACACCCACCACACTAAACCATGACTACACTTGGAATCATAGTATCCTTAAAGTTGGAAAAGCCCTCTAAGATCATCTAGTCCAACCATCAATGCTACACCACCAAGCCCACTATACCATGTCCCCAGGTGCCACATCCACACGGTTCTGGAACACCTCCAGGGTCGGTGACACCACCACCTTCCCGGGCAGCCTGTTCCACTGCCTGACCGCTCTTTCTGAGAATAAATTTTTCCCGATATTCAATCTGAACCTCCCCTAGCACAACTCGAGGCCATTAGCTCTCCTCCTAGAGAGTGCCCTCCCAAAGCACTTTGTATGTGTGTATCTATACAAGACCCACAAAGCAGGGCTTGCTCTCCAGGTACACACTTATCCGAACACCCGCAGCAGTCTGCAGGCTGTGCAGTGCAGCTAAAGCACCGAGCTGCCACGTGTGTCAGCAGAGGACACTGATGCACTGCATCTTTTAGAGGTTTCCCGGGGAAAGCGAGTTATACTAATTAGCAGGGCTAAATAAACTAATAGCTGCAGGAGGAAGGAGGATTCAAGTTGCATCTTGCTTGCAAAAGTGTTAAAGGCTGTTAAAGCGCTGAGAAGGCAAGGGTCATTTTCTGGGAACTGGAGTAAAGCAGCTCATCAATAATAGAGGAGCCAGTGAAGAGCAGCAGCAGCGCTGGAGCACTTGGGGAAATGCAATTATGAGAATTGCCTCGCGCTCTGCAAACTGCCCTGGTGATTTTCTTCAAGGAAACATCCAAATGCACTTTAATATTTCAAAGATTTCATTGCTGCAGATCTAATAAGCTAAGCAAGAGCCAGGCAAAGCAACCTGAGCACCGAGAGAAGAACCAACCCCAAGCATGTCTGATCAGCGGTATTTAATCCTCACCCGCCGAAACATGACCGTGCATGGCTGGGAACAGCACTTCTGCCTCCTGGGCTCTGCTGCGCCCGTGCGGCTGCGACGCTCTCCCAGAAAAGCACACACCACACCAGGGGTTATTTTATTCTTGTTTGGCTTGGTTAAAAGCGTCGCTCTGCAGAACGCCGTCTCACCGCCGATGGCTCTGCTCTGTTGCTGGGCACGTAAGGCAGAAAATCTGCCTGATGCGTGGTCACCAGGCTGTGACTGGGGCTGTGCCGGGGACCACCAGCACCCCTCCCAGGCTGCACAGGCTGCGTCCCGCAGCCCTCCCTGCGTATCTGAATCCTGCAGTCGGTCGGTGCCTTGGGCTCCCCTGCGCACGGCCCTGCAGCCCTTCCGTGCACACACCCCCTGCACACACCTTGCACAAGCGTGCACGTCCCTGCAGCCCTCCACGCACGACCCTGCACACCCCTGTGTACGCCCATGTGCACCCCTGGACTCCCTCTGTGCACCCTGTGCAACCCCCTCTCCCCACCCTCAAACCCCCACGTGCACTCCCTGCAGTCCCCCATGCACCCCGTAAGTAACCAACCCCACGTGCACCCCCTGCACCCCTTCCGTGCACCCCCTGCACCCCCCTGCGCACTGGCCTG
>VXAV01001964.1:0-35102 GCA_013399715.1 Alectura lathami | reverse complement strand
TTTTTTTTTTTTTTTTTTTGGTAGGGAGAGGGTGTTACATAATGACGAAAATAGCTGCAGCTGACTGATATTCTTCTGGTACACAAGCTATTAGAAACAGCTATTTGGCTTTCAGAATTTGAACTTAAACTTCACTGTCTACTGTATCTACCTGTGCCAACCAGTCATCAGCTATCTCCAGATTTTTTGTGGCATGCCCTAAAGAGAAGTGCAGACATGTCCTAGTATGACACTCATATTCTCTGCAATAGTAGAAAAAAAAAAAAAATGGTTCTGTACTTAGCACAGATTTCATTAACTACTTACAGGGAGTCAATTTTTCATTCAAGACACTTTCTGATATTTAAACTAATATTTAAAACAAAGAATAATTAGAATATGGTGATTTCCATTCAGTAATTGTTGTAAGATGGCAGATATGAAATACAGCAGAAAGTAAAAGCTCATGATCACAAAGACAGCTAAATCCATGAACGAAATCATACCAGCAGGCTTTGTAGTCATTTTGCATTCTCTCCCAATGTAAAGCCCTACCAGAGCCATGGGATGTGACCAACTAATCCACTTAATACTTATTTAATTATCTCAGTACTCTGTTTTATAATTCTTCATGAACTACTTAGATGTGAACTGATACCTTCTCATCATGGAGCTTAGAATACAGCCCTCATAAATTTTAATCAAGGGGAAAATTAAAGTCAAAAAATGTAAGAAAAATGATGTTACCTACATGCTAGATATTTTGTTCATTTGCAATTATTTGTAGAATATATACGAATAATATTTTACACCTAAAATTTATAGTTTTATTAGAAATTCCAAAAGAATAAAAACTCTCCAATAATAATTGAAATCTCATACATAATTGCAAATGAATGGTATGGGAATAATGATCATCATTTAATGTACTAATACTTCATATATTAGATAGCAAAGGCACATTTTTGATGCATATTTGCATTATTCAGGATCTTGACCTGTTACGTTTAGAGATGTAAGGTCAACAGCAAGCACTGCAAGAGTACTTTGTAAGTAATACCTGTGTGGTTAACCACATTGATTATAATAGAAAGTAGACTTAGTTTAGGTATTCCCAGGGGGTAAATTGGATAGGTGTCAAGTGTTAAACCAGAGCTTCATCAGCACATGTGGAACTGACATGTTAGAACTGACAGCATCTAACAGAAACTGACATGAGTATATGATTGAGAGCAGTCATATGAAGTAAGAAAGATTTCAAGAGCTGTTTTAACAATTAGAGTTTCATCAAAACAAATTGAGTAATGTCAATTTCTAACACATCCATGTTTGTGAGAGTAACTTATTTTTCTGCACTTAACTGACAAGAAAGTCAAGTCTACAAGAAAGTTGAGTCTCCCTCTCTGGAGACATTCAAAACCCGCCTGGATGTGTTCCTGTGCAATCTGATCTAGGTGTTCCTGCTTCGGCAGGGGGATTGGACTAGATGATCTTCCAAGGTCCCTTCCAATCTCTAACATTCTGTGATATGTGCATTTATACACATATGTTTCTAAATATTGGTGGATAATTATATGTAGGCATTACATACCATCCCTGGACAGCCTGTGCCAGTGCCTCACCACTCTCTGGGTAAAAAACTTCCTCCTAACATCTAACATAATTTTCCCATCTTGTAGCTTAAAAACATTCCCCCTTGTCTTATCACTTACACCAGACGGTGTAAAAAATCAGCCTCCCTCCCATTTATAAGCCCCCTTTAAGTACTGGAAGGCTGCAGTGAGGTCTCCCCAGAGCCTGCTCTTCTCCAAGCTGAACAAACCCAGCTCTCTCCACCTTTCTTTTTAGCAGAGATGCTCCAGTCCTGTGATCACCTTTGTGGCCTCCTCTGGACCTGCGTCAGCAGCTCAACATCTTTCTTGTGCTAGAGGCCCCAGGCCTGGATTCAGTACTCCAGATAGGGTCTCACAAGGGCAGAGTGGAGGGGGACGATCACCTCCATCTCCCTACCAGCCACGCCTCTTTTAATGCAGCCCATGATACAGTTGGCCTTCTGGGCTGCAAGTGCACACTGCTGGCTCATGTCAAACTTCTCATCCACCAGATAGTGCAGTGAGAGAGCTAGTTTTAAATATTCTTGAACTATTAGAGTATGCACCAGATTGTAGATTTTCAAAATTCCAGTAATTTTCTCTATTAGTTATGATGTGGTAAAGAAAGAGTTCATTAAAGTATTTGAGGATGGAATCTTCTTCTCTGGACACAGAATGAATTTATGTTGAGATGAACAGTTGTATAATTCTATCAATGGCAAGNATTTGCATATTAAGTTTCATTTGCACGTTATTGAGTGATTGTGTGTATGAGGAGCATGATTCTAAGTATTCCATACCATTTTCTACCAAGACAAATGATGACAATAACTGATATGGAGCTGCCTGTTTACTAAGTTAAATTATCATCTGTGAGAAGTGACTTTTGCTTGCTAAGTGATTTTTTTTTTTTTTAATATCATATATGAATTATATTTCATTTTACATCTCAAGTCAATACCAAGGAAATGATATGGTGGATATAGAATGCACTTCCATTCAGAGATCTTATTTTATTAAAATTAACTTGATTTTATCTTTATTTTTAAAGTGGCATATAACACAAATAAAATCAATCTATTATTCTCTCACTCAGAAAAGAGGTAATGTCCAAATCATGATGGCAGATGCAATCTCTTTAGCAAGGGATCAAGCAACAATAGCTGTTATTAATCTCATCTGTCTTATCTGTATGACTGCATAACAGGATAATTAAGTTTCCATTTCTAGACTATGCAGCAATTCAAGAAATGAAGAAGTACAATCCTGAGCTCAACATTCTGTTGTGATCAAGCCTATTATGATCACAGATGTACTAGAGACTGTATCTTGCCTTTATTTTTGCTTTGGACAACACTTGTTTATGTGGATTAAGTTTTGAAATTGAAATTATTTAGATCTTTGTCCACTTTTATCTAAACCATTAAAATTTGAGAATGCTAGAAAAGTGCAGGTTGGAGTTTGCGATGAAATACATTTTTTATTTAAATACATTTATTAAACAAAACTCCAAATGGTAACAAAAACATATCCAATCAAGGTCTTCTATTTTTGATTTTATTTATTTATTTTAATTTAGAATGTAATTTCTGGTCAAAATCAGTGAGAATTATAGACAGACCCTCAAATATCCGACAGTTTCAGTCAGATCAGTTCAAACAGATACCTGACTATGCCTTTTCTTAATCTTCATATATTTTTTTTTTTAAAGTGAAATAACTCAGTTTTGTATACATACTGAGTAAATTGCAAACTTCAGTAATGTTTTCCAGAGTATATTTTAGTTTTCTGACCAGCCTTATTGAATTTTAAATCTATCCATTCTGATCCGCTTCTGATTAAGGAAGTTCTGGCATATTGCAAAGCACAACAGATAAATTTGGCCCGGATATTCCTGCCGCAGTACACTAGAGGAGGAGAGCTAATGTGTTTCTGTTGGCCTTGAAATTACCTTTAAGGAGAAATAATAAATCCATGGATCTTTTGACCCAAATTCTGTCATGCCTAAGACATTTCTTAAAAAAGAAGAAAGCATGTACTTACTTTATGTTGCAACAAAGTGATATAAAGTGGGAATATTTTTCTTGATACATACTTAGATACTTTTTAATATCTCCTGTGGCTTGCAACTTGGACCTATTGTTTTTTGGTACTGTTACATACTTTTATTTTGTTTTGCTTTGAAAGGAGTAGAAATAGCAGTTTATCATTCAGTAGCATTTTCATCTCACAAATGTAGATCCCTCAGATTAATTTACTGCTGTTATGCAAAAGCCTTGATGCTGTAAGACGTTGTACAGTGTGCAAGACACACTTTGGATCAAGTATGCATGTAAGTTATATTTGGGCACAGAGTAAAGCATTAATCTTTATATTTTGCACACAGCAGAAATAATTTCAAGGGTATTTTTCTGGGCACTGACTTTATTCAGATACGGTAGGAATATAAAAACTCCTTGACTGTTGGAGAAAAAAACAAGAAAACAAACAAACAAACAAAAGCAATAAACAGGAAACAAAAACACACAAAACAAACAAACAACAAAGAAAAAACAACAAACCAACAGATTCTCCCTTACTATGCTGATAAAGCACATATTTCCATTGTTGACAGTAGTAATGATAGCTTTTCAGTAGACTTCAGCCTATAATAATAGATTTCTCTGCCCACATTTCATCTTCTGATTATACATCAAGCCATGCCACACTGAGTTAGGAAGGACCAGGTTACCAAGTAGTGCAGTATGTCAGCAGTCCTCAAAGAATGAAATATTTATGCTTTTGATGGAGTAGCCTGAGTGTAACACTTTATTTTCTGGTGATGAAAATAAGGATAATTTTAAGGTTTTAATTAACTTGATTCTTCATTCTTTTTACAAATTCCACATGCCATTTGAACCTTAGTGTTCCAATGTTTTAGCTTTTATTTTCATTTTGGCTTACCTTTCTTCTAATGTAGTCGAAACCAATAGTACAATGAAAAATGCAGCTTTTTGAGAGCCCCAGCAAATCAGAGAAAAAGATACATGAAGAAACTTTTAAATGTTCAAGACACTTCAACAGATCAGCAAAGACACTGTCAACCATACAGATGTTTAACTAACAGGTTTAATCATATAATTCAAACTAAAATTCTTCGTTCGTTCGGTTCTTAACAGTGTGATTGTATATTTGAACTATTATCCTCAAGGTAACTCTGTTTTTGATCAGCTTTAAAGATTTTGATAAAAATTTATGGAGAGTATCAAACTGATACCGGATTTCAAAAGCTACATCCATACCTTCCATGTGTATAAAATTCCTCTCCATATTCCTCTCCTTTGTTTGTCACTTGATCTTACACATATAATATATTTTTCTTGTCCATATTGAAATCTAACTGTGCAACAAGTACAAATTCTTATAGAACGTTATATCTGTGTATATACTACTTAAGAAAAGAAGCATAACTTAGAAGTGTTGTGGTTTAACCCAGCAGGCAGCTAAGAACCACACAGCCATTCGCTCACTCTCCCCACAGGGGGATGGGGGAGAGAATCAGAAAAAAAGGTGAAACTCATGGGTTGAGATTAAGACAGTTAAATAGGAAAAGAAAGAGAATGGAAAATGATAGTAATAATAATGATAAAATAATACACTAAACAAGTGATGCATAATGCAATTGCTCACCACCTGCGCAATCAATGCCCAGGCAGTCCCTGAGCAGTGGCTGAACCCCGTCCAGCTCCCCACAGTTTTATTGCTGACCATGATACTGTATGGTATGGGATATCCCTTTGGCCAGTTGAAGTCAGCTGTCCTGCCTCTGTCCCCTCCCAGCTTCTAGTGCACCACCAGTCTCCTCACTGGCAGAGCAGCACGAGAATCTGAAAAGTCTTCTGCTCCGTGTAAGCACTGCTCTGCAACAACTGAAACATCAGTGTGCTATTAACATTATTCCCATCCTAAATCCAAAATGCAGCACTACACCAGCTGCTAGGAAAAAAAAAAAATGTATTATATTCCTACCAAAACCAGGGCAAGAAGCAAAGAAAAGACAGCAGGTGCAGCAAGACAAACCTTTTTCAAAGGTAGTGCATTTCTTTTTAGCTTAGTAATTGTATTGTTTCAAAAGATGTATATAACATTGTATCTTCCAATTTTTTTTCATGTTGGCATTCTCAAAGAGTGAGATAAGAAAGAAATTCATTAAGAAACTGAAGGCTTGGCTTAGTACTGGGAAATTGTTAGCATGCAGAGAACAGGGGAGAAAAGTCTTCTATTTTTCTGTGTAAAACATATGTATGGTGTATTAAGGATAATAGTCAGTACAGAAGAGAACGCTGTGTACCTTCTAAATACAGCAGCTTGATGGCTGTGCTTTGAAATTAGAGAGGAAACACCATTCATTTCCCTGAATGCGAACTGGATGAGGCAGCAGAAGGCAGATTCCTCAAGGTATTTGACATACACAAATATAAATGAAATCCTTTTCTATGAACCATTTTTACTGTCGGACAATAGATGTCCCCATCTACATCCTCAAGTAAGGGAGGAAATTTCTCAAAGAAAGACAGTGTACTTAGGGAAAAAAAAACCACTCCTATAGACTTGTAAGTTCTGGCTCTAGTTTCTGACTCAAAACACTCAGAATGTAGTTCTTCACCTCACATAAGCCCTAAACTCAAGTGAGAAAGACAGGTACTTAACAAAGAAAAGTCCTCCCACTCAAAGCCATATGTCTGAGACAGGTGAAAATAACTGCATCCAAACTTTCTTTGTGAATTTGGGAGAGCTTGTCCAACCAAAGGAAGGAAGGAATCCAATATTAATTTTGTGGCTTTGTGGACTAATTGTGAGTTGAGCCTGCAATTAATTTTTTTCCATTTATGACCATAAAATATTCTCAGTGGGAAAAAAAATTATCTCCCTACCTCAGAAAACTCTATAAGCCAAACCTTCAATATAAAAAGACAATTGAAATAGCTATTTCCGAAATAAAACAATAATATTGTTTAATGATTAAACTGAATACATCTTCAAAACATCTTTTGTGAGTAAAATTATGATGTGAAACTCAGGAAAAACAAAGAAGTGAGTTTCCAAATAAGAATAAAATATTATCATTATTGATGAATAGCATCAAAAGGGCCATATCAGAAGCAGGATTATTGAGATTCAATATGTGGCAATACATTTTTTTTCTGACATTTCTCCATGTGACCACTCTGGCCTGTTTTTTTCTAGATTGCTCCTGTTCTAAAAATGTTACTGGGACAAATATTTTTTCAAGGGTTTCCCCTCAGTTTACACTTAGCTCTTTGATTATTTTCCTCCTTAGTGGCTTTTCTTTCTTGGTCTGCTTCTAACTGCCACTTTTTTTCCCCTCCTGTTTCCACTAGATTCCTCTCTTTTTCTTCATCCTTAAGCCCATCACCTAAACTCACTGCTCTTTCTTTTCATCCCTGTTCTTTATTCAGACAGTCTCAGTTCTGTCTCATGCAATTTCTTGTCACACTGATCCTAGCTGTCCTTCTTATGTCTTCCTTCACCACTGGTTCCTAGCTTTTTTCTCAGTTACATTCTGCTCCCAGGCAAGACCCCCAGTCTCCTTAGTCCCTAACCTCTGTACCCACTTTTCAAGATCTAGTAGCTTTGCTCAGCCAGACTCACCACTGGTTGCCTCTTGATAGTTTCAGGACACATTTTTTGTTCCTAGGCTACTTTCCTCTGCTATCCAACAAGGATCACATCTCTTTCTCTGTTGGGTTGCTCCCTCTTCAGTGCTGTTTGGACGTAGCAGAGATATATGTCACTGCAAACACAGAAAACAAAGATCTCATCTCAGTTTCATGAAAGAGCCTAAATCCAGCCCGGACTAGACAGAAGCAGGATTAGAAAGAAACTCTGAGTTCACCCTGACAACACTGGTTGATCCAGGAGGTACTGAGATACAAGAACAAACTTACTGCACAAAGATCCTGTGACAGAAGATGCATATGCTTATTTTCCATGCTTGCATTGCACATACCTGCTTCAGTAGTACCTTGACGTGGTTGGAGATCTTGGGCAGTGAGGATGTGTGAGATTTACTAGCTTTTCCAAAGCTTAGACTAATAAAAGAATGATTTTAAGAAAGAGGGCAGACTCTTGAAACAAATATCACTCCCGGTAAATTTGAATTTCTTGATACGTAAGGACATGCTCTGACATAAGGACATTCACATAAAAGCTCAGCAGCATGTGAACTTTTCAGTCTGAGCTAAAGCAATCATTTCTGTCAACTTAAAAGTGGCTAAGCTAATGTCAGAGAAATTCAGACAGATCAGATAACTCATTATAAAGAAATGAAAATTGCTTGATTAAGTTGCATAGTCAGTGGTGCTCATATTGTTCCTATAACTTCTTACAGAAAGTATTAGTGTTCTTAATACGGTCTCCATCACACTAGAAGCTGAAGAGGTACATAGCACTGGCTATAACTATCAGCTAATGATCATCTCACAGTGAAAGAATTGGTCACACTCTCAGACATTAATTCTGTGGCTAGTGATAGAACAGGTTGTTGGAATGAGCGCATTATTGATTCCACTCACATCTAATATTTAAGTTTGAGGAAAGATAAAAGCCATCGTCTCACCTGGAATACATGAGCCATCTGCTCCCTCAAATATTTTTAACAGTGTACTAATTCTGTAGACTCCTGAGTCTCAGGTTAAGAAAGAAAGCACTGTGTTCTGTTTCATTTAGAAGTACAGAAGAAAATAAAGCAGCATAGGTTCTCATGTGTGCATGTTTAGTATTGAGAGAGTTTTTCAGCTAATCATGCAAATTATCATAGTGATTATCCTGTCATAAGAGGAAGACAAGATCCAAATCAGCTTCAGATTATATTAAAATTAATTTACTTCAGGCTAGTTGTGTTTCCAGTCTTATAATTCAGTAGGTAATATGTTCAAAAATGAAATTTAGAATTCTTGCTTGAGGATATCAACACAAAGCAGTAGTAAGTTAAAGATCCTTAGGAAAATCAGCTCCATATATCTGTGATTGCAATTGCCTGAAGAACAAGGTATTTTCTGGCACACAATCAAAGAAATTGGATTTTTTTCTCACTTTAAAACATCGCTTGGAATGTTCTCTGCAAATTGGCTTCAACGACAGAATAAGAGATTATTTCAGCTCAAACAGCTGTATAAAAACAACTTTAAGCACTGGGCTTGTGCCATGTCATAATTTATGTTTCTCAAGACACAGGGATGCTTTTAAAGCTCAGATTTTGCTGGAGCATTAGAAATGGTTCATGGTGTCTCCAGCTACTCAGGGAACTGTCAGATCACACTGAATACACAATCTTATATAAACTGATTAGATTTGTACTAGAGCTTGTAGTGAATGTCTAAAGGCTTTTGCACAATCCAAAATATATCTTCACAACTGGACTGCTGATATTTAATGTATGTCTTATTTTATCCTATTATTTTGTCCATATCAGTTTTATTCAACAAATTGTTACATGTACTTCTTTGTGCATAACATTGATAAAACAAGGAAAATAAATATATTTTTTTTCTTTATTCTAAACATCAGTAAGGAAAAAAAAAAAAGAAGAAGAAGAAAGAAGGAAAAATAGCAAGTCAAGAACTTTTGTTTGTGATAGATCTGGGACCTTATTATCTTCTCATTTAAGCTCCTGACAGCCTGGCCAATAAAATGAACAGCATTGTTAGAAGATGTTTCCACAGGCAGAGACATTTTTAGCTGGTGGACTTCTCTGGTTCAGGAGGAAAAAACAAACAGTCTAACTTAAACTACCCAGAGCTTATTCGTTACCTACCTGGCATCTCAGCTTGCTTACTTATCTTTTTCCTCCTGGTTCTGGACACAGGCAGGCAGGGACATATAAAAAAGGACATGTCAACCCCTTTGAATGGAAATTCCACAGGCTGAGAGGATGGAGGTAAGCAGAGAAACTACTATTGAATGTAGGGGAATTCAAAATAAGCCAAAAGCTTGACCCATGATGCAAGCCTTCTTGGACAAGTATAAATAGATTGGTTTTCTTAGCCTGATGTGAAGACTACTTCAGTGAATAGCCTGTGAAGATCAAGTCATTCTGGTTGTGCTTTTGCTGACGTGTAAATGTTTTTGCTTGTGCATCTTCCAGGTGATCCCTTTAAAAAAAAAAAAAAAAGAAACTTAACTGAAGTTCCCCCTGCGAGAAATGTCCCTTTTTTTTTTTTATTTACTACACATCACCATTTCCTTGAAATGAAATATGAACACAATCTGCCTGTATTGACGAGCAGCTGACCTTAAATGAATATTCTAAGAGATGTGATCAGTGCCTAGTCTTAATCTTAGAAAAGTTTCCCAACTCATAATTTTAACTGTCACTCTAGAACATGCCTAATACTAAAGTCTACTGACCTGCCTCATGAATTTGCAGTCAACATAACAGCAGAATAACAGCTTTAAGCCTGTAAAATACATGACCAACATTTAAACATATTCCATGGCTTAGTGTTCTGACTATGACAGACTGAAAATTCACACCACAAAAATGAAATATGGTTTGTATTAAAAGAAAATAAAACAAACAGAGAAACGAACAAACAAAACAAACAAACCACAGCCATTATTCTCCTCTGAATAAGGAAGCAAACAGTACCCATGCTAGTGGAGGTCTATGTTGGCTATATCCATACAGATGGTGTTAGCCAGATGGGATTAAAAATAGAGACCTTTAGCATTAAAATCATTGCATTTTATTATCTGATGTAAAGGAGTAATTCTTCTAATCTGAACTGTAAATAACAATTGCTAGGATCATCTCTTAAGTATAATGATATCCACAATGCCTATATATTGCATAAATGCAATACCAGATTTCAACAGCAGTCTTTCAGGAGCATAATATCATCTTTAAAAAATTAAAATTTTTAATAATTTTTATTTTTCTAAAATAGTATTCCTTACTTGGAAAGCCTCCATATACCTGCATGTACTTCACCTTGCTTTAAATTTTTGGTACCACATCGTAGTAGAGATGCTGCAAAGCCAACTCAAAATTTTCTATTAAGCTTAATTTTCAAGTATCTTTCAGTTATTTTTCAAGATTTCTTCAGCAAGAATGTTAGATTAATATTGCTTTCATAATCAAAGGACCCCAAATGAACACCGTGCACTAAAAGAAGCAGCAGTTTCTTCAGCTACTCTTTTGTCTGCTATTCACAAGAGTCCTGAATTAGTCAGCATTATAGATGCATGTACCCTCTTCACACTGCCTCTTGAGAGCTTTAGTTAGGATTATGCTGAATTCAGTGGGAAATGAAATGGACAACAACCAGTAAAGTCACATTTACGGCTCCAATATCTCAATTCTGACTCACAGAACTTCCTCAGAATGGGCTGGGAAAGCTGTTAATTGTGCACTTCAATGTAGACGACCTAAAGTCTTAGAGAAGTATAAAAGAACAAAAAGGGTTGCCGTGTACACTACTAGCTGAAGATGAAGCATTTCAAAGTATGGCATGTCACTGCTAAGAAATGGCAGCAGTGCTGACATCAGCAGAAGTTGCTGCCTGCTAAGGGCACAAGGCATGCAAGGTTCCAGGGTCCTGAGGGGGTTTCTGGGCTCCAGCACTCTCAGGCTGTGTGTTTTCTGTGTGCACTGTGTACTGTGTGTGCTGAGTGTCCTGTGTGTGCTGAGTGTCCTGTGTTCTGAGTGTGGCAGCCTGGCCAACAGGTGACCAGTCTCGTGGGGGGAGTCCGGTAAGATGTGTCCCTAGGTGGCCTTGGGGACAGTTAATATGGTGAAACCACATACAGCCCACTCCTAGGCAGCGCCAGCGATGAAGGCCACAGCCAGGGACTGAGCAGTTCACGCTGGAAGAGCAGCACACTCTAGCAGTCATTGGCCTGCTCCACTCATGCAGAAGCTTAGACTGCAGCCCTGATGGCCTCCTTAACCAATGGCGATGCATTAAATAATATTCTGTCAGTCGTCTGGCAGCAGGAGGGCACAGACATGGTGACCACTGTACTGAAAGGCATGCCTTCTACTCCTCTGCTTCTGTCACTCAATAGGTCTAATGCAACCACTCAGAGCTCCAGGAGTTCATGCAACCACTCAGCTCCAAGGCAGGGGAGTACCTGAGACTGAGGCCAATAGAACACACACCTGTGGGAGGTGTGCCCCGGTAGAGGAACTGCTCTGCCTGGAAGCTAAGCTTCTGGAAGAGGTGAGATACTGAGAAATATCTGGGAGTCAGAAAGGGAGATTGGTATATGATCTGCATCAGGATAAAGCCAGCAACTTGAGGGACACTGAGAAGTGGCAGCAAATTACTACATGGAGCCATAAGAGGAGCCCCTGTCTATACACTCATCTTCCATGAATGAATAGGTATGAGGCTCTGGGCATGGCAAACGATGGATGTGAAAAAATGGATGTAGAGGTACAAGGCTAGATCAACCAAAGCCTCATAGCTTTTGTAAAGAAATAATGAGTTGCAATGATAAGTAATTCCCTCCTGAATGGATTGGAGGCTCCTATCTGGAAACCAGATCCTCTTTTCCACAACCATATTTCTGTTCTCAATTTAAGTACAAATATTTTATGGACTAACGAATACTTCATTTTCTATTGTAAATCTTAGGCAGATTGGACTCCTTAGGGATGATCACAAAAGCTGACTTCTTACTAGTGTTGTTGCTACGCTCTCTATGCTAAAAGAGGTGAAAGAAACTGCTGCAGAACAAAACGTGTAAGATTTATCTTCGTACATTTTATTAATTGTGTAACTTTTCTCTATACTTTTTTCAGTGTATTGATGTCTTTCTTTAATTGAGGACTACAGATACTACTACATCATATTCCAAGAGAGTGAATCTGAATGTTGCAGAGGTGAGGACTGCATTAGGCTTTTCCAGTTGTAGTATATTACCACCTGTCATTTCCAAGGTTTCAGGGTTTTAGTTTCCAGGACAGGACAGATTTCCCATTCCATAAATGCTCTTTACACTCTTGTCTCTATATATGTGGTTTTCTTTGTCTATAGTAAAATAAACTGTTGTATCTCTGACCTACTGGTGAACACCCATCAGCAACCTTTTCTTAGATTCATTTGCCATGCCTCCAGTTGCTGTGTTTTACTGAGGCTGCAAAGAAGGCCAAAAATCACTTTCTCTGGCATAGTACTAAAAAAGTATGTTCATTGATAGTTCTTTAAATACAGTTGCACATTAAAACTTACATATTAGAAGTTTTTGGTCAGTTTAATACATATAAATTTGGTGTTTACAACTTCTTTTTTTGTTAATCAGCAAGTTCAGTTTGAAATTAAATGACCTACAGAAGTAAACCAAGATCACCAGCATCATCCTTGTCAGTCCAATGATAGCTTTTCCTGATCAGCTTACAAGCAAGTTCAAAAGTATGTCTTTCCTATAAGCCCACGCTGATTGCCATTAATTATATTATCCTCTTTTAATAGGTTATTCATCAAATCCCGTATCTCTTGTTCCATAATTTGTCTGGGATCAATGTCAGGATGACAGGCCTATAATTAGTTGTCCCATTTATACTTTTAAAATATTGGCATAACATTAGCTTCATTGCAGCCCTTTGGAAATGCTCCAGTGCTCCAAGACTTATTGAAAATCATCATTGATGATCAAGAGATCTCCTCAGCTGACTTTTTACGGTTCTTGGAGGAAAAATTACCTGGACCTGCTGATTTTACAACATCTAATACTGTTATTTAGCAACCTTGTTATTTCCCATTAGAGTTAAAAGCCTCTTATTGTTTAAATTTCATGCAGCCATAATGTCTAACTTTTTCACAAAACCACAGAAAGACATGCTCCCTCATTCTTAATGCTATAATTCATAATTGTGTCTTTTCCTCCTCTTCCTAGAGCTCACTCCTTCTATCATTTTGCTTTTCCTCACCTTTTTTTCTTTCCTTTTTCTAGTTTCTGATTTATATTAATTTCCATACATTTAATTTTTCTTCAGTATCTTTTACACTTACTGAGACACACTATATCTACATACTGAATGTAGGCTTCTGGGCTTTGGGGAATTTAGATAAGATTTTGAAAATAATCCTTTGACTCTGACTTTATTTTCAAAACCTTGATTAAATGACTAATCTACCATGTGCTTGAAAAGACAGCTTAACTCAATACAGGCAATACACCGTATTTCTGAAATTTTGTTCTGTTTAATACCTCTAAACCAATAAGTAAAATGGATCATGTCCTGCTTTTGGCAAGATATAATCTAACATCTTTATTACACAAGATAGATACAAAATTCAAAAGAATAATTAACTTGCACATGCAGACTTTATTTGAAAGTGGTGACTGAATCCGAGATACTAAAATCAGGCAGTGTAGCTACAACTTCCTGCTCTTAGTCTTTTTTATTCTTAACTGTTTCCAGAGTAGCACTGTTGTGGTATTGCTGTTACTGTTGTTTGCTGATGTTTTTTCTTTGTCTGTTTGTAGGAGTGTGTGTTTTTTTTTCTCCAGTCAGTTACAGTTTTATTAATGGAAGGTAGAGACTGTTGCTTTATAAAAGCCAATGTTAGACATGTTCGGTTTTATTTTCTTCATTCATTAATCAAACTTTTTTAAAACTGAACTATGTTATAGTTTTAGAAACTTCTGAGACATCCCACAAGCACCAGAGAGGTCTTAAATTGAATAGAAGAAAACACAAAGTCATTACTGGTGAAATCAATGGATGACACAAATATTGGCTATCACACAGACTACTCAGCAACCACAGTCACTTGCCTTTAAAGACAGCTAAGTACAAATCCCAAGCAAACAAAAGGCATAGGAAGGCACAAATACCTTAGGAAGGTGAGTAATCAGAAAGTGTTTTGAACTTTCTGTGGCAGGCAATAGCTTGAGACTATTGAGTCTTGATAAGTAAGATACTATTGAATAGGAAGAGGCAGATTATATTACTGCAGGACATTACATTACTAAGGTCATTATCTGAATACTGAGTGTGTGAAGTTCTTTAGAGCAAAGATGACAGATTGGAACAGCTTCAGAAAAGAGATATGAAAGTATTCAAGGTCTTGACAGTGTGCTTTAACAAAGGCATGCTTTTTGGTTTATACTTGAGAAATTGAAGAGGTGACTTCATCATAAATGAAACACAATGAAAAGTGAAATGTAACTATTTAGTGATCTAATGAACCATTTGAATAACTTATCAAACATGACAGCAGGTTCTGCCTTATATGATGTCATTCATTCCAGAAAATATGACTGTGGTTGAAAATAACGAATTTATCAAAAGAATGAGATTAACTTACATCCTCTATGCTATGATACTAGGTTATCAAAATACTAGGTTAGCTGATCATGATGACTTCTTCATGCTTAAAAATCTGTTAATCTGGAGAAGAATTAATATAGGAAATTATCATGGGTTATTTAAAAATTGTTCTGTGACAGGGCTAGCCCCCTTGCCCGACCCCACCTTTCACTGAGGCCAGGTAGAGGAGTGAGAACAGAGGTGGCTCAACTGAGGTAAAAGATAACTAGTTTACTAAAAATGGCAAAGGGATGCAAGATAATACAATATGAAAGGAATTGAGAGCAATAAATCTGACAAATTGGAAAGTACGGGAGTGTCTCCTGACCTATCTGTGTCCACCATGGCAACTGGAGGCAAAAGGCGAGCAGCAACTCCTAGAACCCGGAAACCACGTGGGAAAGGACAGGAGCATTCTGGGGTCTGTGATTTCCCCTTAGCAGCCCTCTCACCTATGTCAGCTTATTACTTGATGTCATGATATGGAATATCTGTGAAAAACCATGACAGAAATATATGCATAGAGTATTCAAATTAAAAATTTAGAGCTGTGATAATAAAAACAAGTTATTTTCATAGAGATTAGCTTGATCCTGGATCATTGCTGTCAATGAGAATATTATTGTTGAGTTCAGTGAAGTAGTATCAAGCCCCTTGTGAAGGCAGTTACTTGGGAAAAAATATTATTAAAAAAGCGATACTGGGTGAAATAAAGCATAAACTGAGACAGAGGTAAAATCAGAAGAAATTGCTGGATTGTGTTCAGTTTATTAAAACTAGGTGCTGCACTTTGCCTATCTTTTTGCTGCGCATTTGTTTAAGTTTATACTGTCCATAGTCTATGCAACTTAATGAGAAATATTGCCTAAGTTGGATATTGGACATTCATGCTGACAAGATAATGTCAGAATCAATACCAAGGAGATCTGCTTCAAGAGTTCACCTCCAAAGACTATGTTAACTTCTGGACATTTTCCACATTTACAGTGAGCCAAGGTCTAAAATTTCCACAGGAAGAGACTTAACTCTATAAAATATTCTGGCTGTTTTTTATAAAGAAGAGTGGAAATCTCTCTCTCTTTTTAAACAATGTTTTCACCTCACCTCTGCCAGAAAAAAAAAATGTCTGTTAGTCATGCTTATATACTGCAGAAACTACAGTAGTAACAGGCAAAAACAGCTTTACCATTTTACTTATGATTAACTATCTGAATTCCTATGCAATGGGAACAGAAGTTTTCTAAGTGGGAAATACATTTACATATTTACATTTTCTGATGTAAGAAGACATTAAATCTAGAGTTGTGATTCAGTAAAGTTCTGTTACATGATTAACTTACTGTCCCAGAAAACAGTTCTATTAAAGGTACACAGATGAACTGGTCTCAGTGTAGGAATGATATAAGAGAAATAATGTGCCCTAAGATTTTAGGATTAAGTGAAATGATCTAGATGTATCAATGTGCAAAGATCAGAAAAGATCTGCCTTAATACTCACCCCACTAACTGCCTTCAGAAATGTGTCAGAAGACTTGATTTGGAGATGGCAAAAGGCTGGTTTAAATGGACATGTGGCTATTTTACCTCACAATCCTCTACAGAACTGATAAAAGACATCTTTCTCATATTTCTCTTAACTGTCAGAAAAGTGATAGCTTTAAGGAAGTCAGCAGAAATACTATTTCATTTTCTGAAGATATTAATAGAAATAAAAATACAAAAGATCTGTCCAAAACCCTATTAGTTATTGCTGATTAAGAGAAGCCAGGAGACACTGAGGGCTTGATTGCTAGTGCTTTTGCGTCACGTACAGGTAGCTTCAGTCAGACTATCTGGGCACATGTATCTTGATGCTTGTTAGCATATTTGAGTGTGAAAGGAGTGAATGAAATATGTGAGAAAATGTCAGGTGACTAAAATCAGCTTTGTTTAAAACCAGTATTGCTTTCATTTCCTTACTGTTGCTGAATTTTGTTACAATAACTTTCTATAGTATGTAATGAACAGAAGGATTACAGTCTTAGTAGCTCAAAAAGCTTAGAGCTGGATATATGGATATTGTAGCATGAATGCAAACATGATATGGATATATGTACTCTGCTGTCTGTCTGCTCAGTAAGATGTGTTCAAAGTATGCACTCATGCGATGCTCAATTGTTTAAACATTTTCAACAGTTCTTCAGTTTCCCTGAAGAATCCAAAAGACAAAATCATTTAGAGAAAATGAAAACCAGAATAAAAAGGGAAAGATTCTATGTATTATGTAGGAAGTAATGTGTACGGCATACAGACAAGAAATCTATATGTGTATCTCAAGAAAATTCTCAGTTACATGCATTTATACAAAATGCACATTCACAGAAAGTATCCAGTTTCATAAAAAATACATCTTTGTCATTTCTGAAAACATTTCTTGTGAGTTTTTGTTTATTCACAAGCTATTCTAGCAACATCAATAGAAATAAACTAGAAATAAACTGGGGAGGAACTTTGTGACCACTTAGCACTTTAAGCTGGTCAGGTAAACCACAACTGCAGTCGTCAGAAAAGAAATGGGATTAAATAGCATCTGAAGCCCTTAGCAAACTTTGTGCGATTTAGAAATAACAAGTACAATCAGTTGCTCTGAACCGTGGAATTAAAATATATTTTCCGCAACTATAAACAACCAATTTTGGTATATGTTTTTAATACTCTTTCCCTAGCTATGTTTCATATACAGAGCCCAGCAGTCAACTGCAGCACAGACACGGTTCTTCAGTAATGGCAGAGCAGAGGTTATTCATCTAAGTAGTCTGAGTTCTGCTTTAAATTCATAATGCAGTGTACATTTCTACTCTATTTGGTATAACTGCTCTCCTTAGTTTTGTCTGTAATAAGGAAATGTCAGTTTTCTTTTCATTGATTTTCCAATAGCTCTTCTATGGTCTACGTTTAGTTCTAAATTCAGTAGCTGAGATCTGGGAAACTGACAATGGTTCTACTTCAAATGACAATGTGTGACACTGTCTATTTTTATATATTGTATATGAAAGATCGGTGTAGTAACCAAGCTTTGCTTCATAAATAAAATAAATAAAATGGGTGATATTTACAAGACTCTGTAGAACATAACTTATTCCTCAGTATATAAGAATTCTTGTTTAATAAAAACTTCAAAGCCCAAAGACAAGATTTTTGATTGCAGTTATTTTTTCTTTTCCTCTGTTTCCTACAACTACAGAAAACATGGATGATCATATTTTTAACCCTATTCCTGCTTATCTGAATTCCTTATACTATTTAACTCTTAGAGAAAGAAGGGTGAGAGACACGTGAGCTGTGATTCCTAGAGCCTAGATAACAAAGGAGAGCTATCAGAAAAGTAAGTAAACAGGAAAAGATAGTATTGTGAAGGTGAAATGCTGATTTTGGTGGAGTTTTCCTGCTTTTCCATGTAGGAAGGTGGAGAAGACATGGTCGTAACACAGGTGAAGTGCAGACTGCAATGCAGACATTGAAGTGGATTGTATGTAGAAGCTGTGGATAATACCTCAGTGTAGATATTTCATCTGTAAAGGAAGCGATTTAAAATTGAAGAGTCACCTGGTACAGTTCAAGGAGGAGAAGATCCCCCAAATTAAAAACAGTGATGGACATCAGAATTGTCCCATCCCCTTGCCCACATCCCTGCCTGGCCATCCCAGGGCCATGTCTAACAGTACTTTACCAGGCCTGATGCTGACCCATGTTCCTGGCTTGACCTCAGGTTTGCCTTAGCACCATGAACTTGCATGATGATTTGTTGTCTGGTCTTTTCTACTCCTCAGCCTGCCCTGCTCCCTTGTTCAGGGACAGTAAGTAGTACAGACCCAGAATGTCCTTCAGCTCACAGCTCAGCAGCCCCCGAAGACAATATTTTGCCCTGGTCTCTGAAGAAATCTGTAAAATTAGTTATGCTCTTTAGTGTTCCAATTTCTCTTTGGGCCAGTGCCCACTTTTTAAATTAAATTCTCATGTTTACAGCAACTAGAGGATTCATGGGTTCCTGAGTACTTCTAAGAGACAGTCAGGGAGTGTGAAGGCTGTTTTTGGTCCTCCCCTAACTTGAAGAGGTATTGAAAAATATTTTAAGCATCCTAACATGAAACTGAAACCACAGTGCTGTGGGCTGCACTGGGTAGGAATATTTTCCACTTCCGCTGCATTTGGCAATGTAGGCCTTACTAGGTAGCAGTATATGGAAGGAGATGCTGGTCTCTGCTCCAGAGTTCTTGATTATTTTTATTTTTATTTATTTTATTTTATTTTATTTTATTTTATTTTATTTTATTTTATTTTATTTTATTTTATTTTATTTTATTTTTAGTTCATGATCTCATATAAAATACAGCCTTTTTTCACAGAGGAGAGTCCAACTTCAAAAACAGAAACTGAACATGTTTACGTCACATCAAGGTAAGGCAGATCTCTGGTGCAGGGATCCCTTACAAAGTATGTTAGCTGTTAGCTAGTAAAAGCCCAGTTAGACTTACTTAGTTATCATCAAGAAAGGGTTAGGTAATTTTGGACTGAAGTGAGTGGAAGTATCTAGTATGCCTTATGGACTCTGTTCACAGCTTGTGAAAAGGAATAAATTGCCTGTAAAAATACTCAGATTCCAATTCATATCTCATTTTGTCACCTTGCTACAATATCATTACTCCCTGTTCTGTTAGTTTCCTTCTGCAGAAGGCAAGGTTTTGCCACAACATGATGTACAAACTGACCGATAACAGGCAGATCTAGAAATCGAGATTTATCCTCAAAATCTTTCAGGGGCTGGGAGAGTTAAGGGCTGTCTCAGAGAACAGGATGACTCTGCCAAAGATAGCAGTCAAAACAAAGATGTATTTGAACCAGACTTGAGGAGCTAGGCACAGTATTTAGAACAGTCACACTAGATAAGAACTAGTGTTTCACTTCAGGAAATGGTCAATGAACCAAATACAGTGTTTCTATTTTGGACTTTTTAATGATCAATAAGGATGTTACAGAGAAGTTGATTATAAAAAGAAACAAACGAGAAACCTCCCAGTGTTTGAGTGGCTTCTCGTTCAAAGTTACAAAAGAGGTAAAAAAAAATTCTTTCATTTATGTTTTGAGATTTCAGAAGAGTAAATTTTTAAAACACAAAGGAAATTAGACTGACCATACAAATGAGATTAAGATCTCCAGATATGACTTCGGATAGGATATCACATTAAGTCACAATGGAGGTATTCTTTCAAGGTGTCATAGAATCATAGAATCATCTGAGTTGGAAGTGACATTTAAAGGCCATCTAGTCCAACTCCTCTGCAGTGAACAGAGACATCTACAGCAGGATCAGGTTGCTCAGAGCCCTGTCCAGTCTCACCTTGAAGGTCTCCAGGGACAGGGCATCCATCAACTCTCTGGGCAACCTGCTCCAGTGCTTCACCACCCTTATTGTAAAAAAAAGTTTTTCCTTATATCTAATCTAAATTTCCCCTCTCTCAATTTGAAACCATTTACCCTAGTCCTATGACTATAGACCCTGCTAAAGAGTCTGTCCCCTTGTCATGGTTGAAAACAGAGTTAAGGGAAAAAATGGAGTATTCCATAGCATACAAATCACGGCACCCTGCTCTCTGGGAAAAGGGGAGGGGGGCGAGGGGGGAAAAGCCATGGTTTGCGGAGCTGCGTTGGGCTATCGGGGGTCGGGCTCGCGTGGGCAAACCTGGGGGGGGAACTTCCGGTGCTCGGGTGTCAGGCTAACACATGGGTGAGAACTTGCCTTTTTCTGTAAGTTAATTTTTCTACTCCAAATCTTTTACGTTCTTTTTGCTATCTTTAGTAAAATTAGTTATTTTAACTCTCGAGTTCTACCTTTTATTTTCCTCTCACTTTCCCTCCTTCCTCCCCTGATACTGGCTGCCGGCAGCATGTCCGCAGCCCCGAGCTTGCTCTCCAGAGGGTGAGGGGAAAGCAAGCTACTGTCATGGGATACAGGGGGTTTAAACCACAACACCCCTTCTTTCTTGTAGCCCCCCTCTAGATACGGAAAGGCTGCTATCAGGTCTACCTGGAGTCTTCTCCAGGCTGAACAGCCCCAACTCTCTCAGCCTGCCCTCACAGGGGAGGTGTTCCATCCTGTAGATCATTTTTGTGGCTCTTCTCTGGATGCGCTCCAACAGGTCCATGTCCCTCCTGTACTGAGGACTCCACAGCTGGATGCAGCACACCAGGTGGGGTCTCACCAGCTCAGAGCAGAGGGGCAGGATCACCTGCCTTGCCCTGCTGGCCATGCTTCTTTTGATGCAGCCCAGGATGCGGCTGGCTTTCTGGACTGTGAGGACACACTGCTGGCTCATGTCCAGCTTGTCATTCACCAGTACCCTGAAGTCTTGAGGTCAAGGGAAAAACTGACAAAGGAGCTATGGCTAGTCCCAACTGATACGTCTATCACAGAAAGAATATCTTAGATATCTTAAACAGGATATTAAAAGCCCCAGACCAACAAGATACATAAAAAGAGAAAATATTTACTAAGAACCATATCTTGAAAATTAGGAAAGCCCAGAAATCAAGTGAGCATAGCTAAAAATCACAGAATTGCAGAATCACGGAACGGTTGCGGTTGGAAGAGGCCTTTGGAGATAATCTTTTCTAAAGCTACTGTTCAAGCAGTGCCACCTAGATCAAATTGCCCAGGACCATGTCTAGATTGCTTTTGAGTATCTCCAATGAGAGAGACTCCATACGCTCTCTGCACAACCTGTTCCAATATTCAGCCACCCTCACAACAAAAAGTATTTATGTTCAGATGGAATCTCCTATGTTTCATTGTTGTGGCCATTGTCTCTTGTCCTTTCACTGGGCTCCATATTATTTACACCTTCCCTTCAAGTATTTATATACATTATCTTAAAATCATAGAACAGCACATGTTGGAAGGGATCTTGAAAGATCATCTGGTCACAGAACCAACCCTATCTGCTCAGTCCCATAGCTGTGGACAATCCCAGGGGGACTTTCTGGCACCATTTGTCCTGGGTAAACCCCAGCTGGCTCTTCCCAATTCCCTTCTCTTCTATTGTGTCCCTGGAAAAGCTTCGTGGAGCATTTGCACTACCTATTTTGCATAAACCATGTGAAATGATCCAGGGTGTCTCTTCCAAATGGTGATCATCCTCATATCACCCAAGCATGCACATGTTATCTGCACCATGTTACAGGTTACAGGGACAGGAAAGATGGGTGTAGCAAGAGCTTGCACAAGATGCCAAAGAAAGCCCTTCTGCTGGAGATCTTGAGGAGGCCTTCTGGAGAAGAATGTCAGAAACAGAGCCAGACAGGCCCTCAGAGCAGCCACTGAAGCCTGTAGGCATTCTTGTAAATCTTACACCCCATGGGAAGCCTGACACACCTTGAGGATCCAAGCAATTCTCTGGACACAAGGCCCATACAAAACACCTTGCTTGTGTCACCACCAGGGAGGCACTTCCATACTAGTCATATAGGAAAAAGCTGGAAATGTCCTTCTGGCTTTCCTCTCACAGCTCAGGGAGAGTTGGACCCAAGTTGTACAGCTGAGTTCTGAGCAACCAAGAGTGGCAGGGCCCCCACAGCTCAGGCAGGGCCTGATTGACATGCTCATGGAGTCACCAGGGCTGCCACAGCAATGGCACATCTGGAGGAAGAGTGGGTAGACCTGTCACAACATGGGAAGCTGGAGGGAAATGTTTAATCCCCAGTTGGAGTTTCAGAGGAAGAGTGCCACAGCACATTTTCCCCAGCACCAACACATGAAGATGCAGTCAGCTTCTGCCCTACTCTGTTAGCAGGCTATCGCAGCAAGCGCGGAGAACGAGGTGTCTGCCCTCCCCAGTTTGCAGCTTGCCATGGCTCTGGAGGACACAGTCTGGCCCGTTGAGTTCAGAGCCGTGCTGCAGCCACATAGCAGAAAGACAACCAGCAGCAAGTGGTGCAGAGGCACTTGACATGACCAGCTGCATGCATCACCTGCCATCTCTGTGACAACTGGTTTCCAATGCCTGGCCCGCACTGTGGCAGGGGAACCTCAGGGAATCCACTCTGCAGGGGCAGGAGGATGGCCCAGAGGAAAGCAAGCTGACGAAGTGGGAGACCAAGGAGCAATGTCTCTCAGCACTGTCTTCCAACCTGGTAAACACTCATCCTGTGTAACCCAGTCCCTTCTGGGTTTTGAAGTTCTGCCCTGAAGTACTTGGTTGCAGCTCTTGACATCCCAGGAGAGGCAAAGAGAGAATGATCTGCTTTCTCATATATAAAAATGTGCTTGTTAGTTACATGTTTCACAGAGATACCCCCTTTACATCTCATTTTGATGTTCTTGGTATTTTTTTTCTCCCATAGGATTAAAAGTATTACTAATCCTCTGGTGAATTTGTTCATGGCATGAGTTAATAACTAACATAATTCACAATTCAATGGCATAGACATTGAAATATGAAGTATATTCATCTGCTGTCACAAGCTTTCCTACTTAAGAAAGTCTTCAGTTTATTTACTCTCCATATAAAAAGAGGTCAGTTAGTATGATGGAACTTAATGTTTCTGTTTTTTTCAAGACTGTACACTAATTTTATTATTTTCTTTGATATTATCACTACACAAGAAGTAAAAAGCAGAAAATTCCAAAGTCTCTTGAACTGTATATCGTACAAATGAATCTCATTATCTGAGTATCAAAACTTTCTCTTAAAAGTTTGTATTGCAGCGTGCTAACCAGTGTAGAAGGTAATATATATAAGACAAATGAAGGTAGAATATATAAGATAAATGAAGCAATATTTCTTAATGGCATCAGTGAGAAAGGAAGAAATATGCTCACCTGTGCTCCATATCAATGTAATAAATCACTTAGGTTTTATCTTCCAACATTTTATACAGTAACATTTAAGAATTATATCTCACACATATTTAAAAGACAGTGTTCTTTGAGCTGCTTGCTTTCATGCCATCTAGCTCCCTAAAATGAAACTCCTAACACTGAAACAGATTCTGCTGTTAGGGACAATGGCTGAGGAAACACTACTATCTCTGGGAATAAAACCTGCTTTAGAAACAATACTTGACCTGGCTATATATCACATAAGCTTCTTCCAGATGCTGTTGGCCAAAGGATCTAATCACCTGTGCTTATCACTGACAAAGACATCGTATTTAAGTTTGTTTCAAGCACAAATACCCTTTAATTTCCGAATTTTGTGAAAACCAACAAGGACTAAGGTATGGGGTTGTGTGAAACAGCAATGCTCATTCACTGTTATTTTCATCAATTAAAATATATTCTTGAATGATATTTCTTTTCCATTTTCTCCCTGATCTCTCTAGTGTCAGATATATTATTTTTCCTTTGGGAGTTTACTTTTATGAGGAATTTCTAAATGCTTTCCACAGTCATCTAGATAAACTAGTGAGTTATGAACTACATAAGTGGTCTATAGGATTGGTGTGAAAATGGCTAACAGGCTACATGGAGAGTAGAGGTAAATGACTCTTTCTCAAGCTGACAGCCTGTTACACTTGGGGTCCCCCAGCTACCAACATTAGGCCCCATGTTATTCAACACCTTCATAAATTATTTGGACAATGAAATTGAATGAAGTTTGCTGATGACATCAAATTCAGTGGGGAAGTGAATACCTCTGAAGGGAGAGCCATCCTGCAGAGAGACCTTGACAGGCTATGAGTGGACTAACAAGAACTGTATGAAGTTCAGTGAAGACAAATGTAAGGTCCTGCACATGGGACAGCATAATCCAAGAGTTCGGAACAGATTGTCTAGGGAGCAACACTGCAGAAAGGGACCTGGGAGTCCTGGTGGATACTGAGCTCAGTGAGTGAACAGCATGCTGCTACAGCAAAGAAAGCGAATGGAGTTCTGAGTTGCATCAGCAAGGGCATCCCCAGCAGAAATAAGGAAGTGATTATTCCACCCAGCGCTTGTCAGGCTACATCTGAAATACTTTTTCCAGTTTTGGTCCCCGCTATTCAAAAAAGTTGTGGGCAGGCTAGAGAGGGTCCAAAGAGTAGCCACTAAGATGATCAAAGGACTTAGGAGCCTGCCATATGAGCAAAGGCTGAGGAAACTGGATTTGTTCAGCCTGGAGAAAAGAAAGCTTGGGAGAGGCCTCATCACTGTGTTCCAGTATTTAAAGGCTGGCTACAAAATAGACAGAGACTCTCTTTTCACAAGGGGCTACCTGGAAGAGAAATGAGGTGATGGGTACAAGCTGCTGTGGGGGAAATTCTGTTTGGACCTAAGAGAATTTTTTATCGTGAGAACAATCTCCCCAGGGATGTGGTGGATCCTCCAGCACTTGAGACTTTCAAGGTTTACATAGACAAGATGTTAGACAAGGTTGGACAAGATGATCTCAGAGATCCCTTACAACCTGTGCTTTTCTGATTCTATGAAAAAAATGTTTCTCTCCTTTCAGATGAGGAGTGGGAAAAAGAATAAAATTCACAGCCATGTACGCCTAAATATTGCTTGGATTACTCAATGTCTATACAATTGATAAAATAGAGAAAGAAATGAATGTCAGTCTGGGATATTTTGCATTATGTTCTACAAGGCAAGGCAAATTCACAGCTGGTGTAAGCTTTTCTTGCACTTCTGACCTTAATGAAACAGGCATTTCACTAGCTGAATACCTAACCATACAGCCAGGAGTGAAGGAAGAGAATTTAAGATGTGTAAGAAATACAGCAGAAATATATTTTTCTCCATCCCTTTCTTATCCTCCCTCCCATTTTCTCTCTTTGTCAAGGAAAAATTATAAAATGAAAAGAGAAAAAATATAGTTGTAACTTGGTATAAACCAGTGAAACTCATGTCATGATTATATTCTTGTTTCTTGCCTGTCTACTACCAGATTTCTGTTGAATGTAGCTCTACACATCTGCCACACAGATTTTTCACTTCATACTCTTTGTTGTGATTCTTTTTTAGTTTGACAATGACAGTAACTCTTTTCTTTCATCCTTTGAGTGTGATTCTCTACTCCGTTGCTTGCATGAGAAGGACAATATTGGAAACTACATGTGAAATTATCTCCTACCATCCGTTGAAGGCAGAAACCTGGCTAATGAGATATCTGCACAGGCAGACTCTAGGGAGGTTTCACTCAGTTGCAAGGAGTGGCCTTATATCTGCTATCACCCTGCAGCCCACAGAGAACCAGCAGATATCCATGCTGCAGCCTGTGGAAGACCCCACGCTTCAGCAGTTGGGTAAGGCCTGAAGGAGACTGTAGCCCATGGAGAGCTCACACAGGAGCAGGTTACCTGACTGGAACTGCAGCCTGTGGAGGATGCTCATTGGAGCAGCCTGTCCCTGATGTACTGCAGCCTGTGGGAAGGACCCATGCTGCGGAAGGAGAAGAGTTTGAGGAATAAGGAGAGGCAGAGTTGAAGCATTGTGGACTGATCAAAATTAATTTTTTCTGGTTTTGGAATAATGCTGAAAGGGTATATGCTTATTACCTATCTTGCTGTAATAAAGACAGGAAAAGCTATGTGAAAATAATTTCCATACCTATATAGCCATATTGTCCCCTATACTGCTTATATAGGTGGCAGGGATTTTTTCTGTTGGAAAGACTAGCAGCTGTTGAAAATTCTTGTGAATTAATATACTATGCTTATACAAAGGAGATTAAGAATTTTCTTTTTATGTCATACTGTTAAACTGTTAATTTGTTAGCATCTACAAACATTGATGTGTGGATGAATTTATGTTTCAACTTTTCTAACATCACAAGAATTAACTGCCAAAACAAAAGGTTCCTGTCCCCACATGAATTGCCAAATAATGGTTCCTATTGGGAATATCCCAAGTAACTGCTTAGTTCTTGTTTCTCTACATAATTTTGTTCCTTAATAGATTAGTTCTAAAGAATTTTAGGACAGGTCTTGCAGTCAGACTTGACCAGAATTAGAGAAGACCTGATACAAGGCAAAGCATTCACCAATCACACATGCATATTATTAGTTTAGTAGATGTTGCCAGCCTTCCCAGGGCTGTGTTACAAAGTTAAATTTGGATACTATTATTAAGTTTTCCATCCTGTTATTTGTTATAAATCATCCTAGCATAAAAGGTTATATTAAACCAGAAATTATACAAGTAATTTATGTAAACAAAATATAGAAAGAATTAAATGACTCAGAGATGTCGGGGATTTGACAAGCATGGCCAAATCATCTTAACATGTCCTCTTAAGTCTCCCCAATCCCTAGTGCTGCCATCAATGTTGTGCTACATACTGATGGATGTACAAGTCTCAGGTGTGATTGGAAAATAATGCTGAATTCTATTTGTCCACAACATTTGGGGGTAGGGTATGTGCTACAAATTTCTCCATAATGCACATAGGTGTCTTGGGTTTAAAAGGAACAGTCTAGATATAGGGGAAGAGAAATATTGCCTCTTCCTTCCCCTGTCTCCACAAAGTGAGGCATTCCACTCTTCTTCAGTTCTATAGCTTGTAAGAAACAACCCTGAAATAAATCACACAGTCTGAAGCAGCACTTGAATAGTGGTTACATATACCATTCTTGTGAAAAGTAACATACAGTTTTCAAAGTATCATCAGGTGTTCTTAGCAAGTCAGAGTTTTAAAGTCTCTTTTGGACGTATGACAGCGAGTCCTGGTATGCATGGAAAATCAAAGGCTAAATAAAAAGCATGATCACTGTAATCTTGCTTGTTCCTTATGAGTTTTCTAAAAGATAGGCTATGCACATTCTGTAATACAACTGTATTTTATTGTAATGAATTGGCTTGAATTCCAGCACTATTTTCAATTTAGTGAGGTCTATGTTATGCAGTGCTGTAATGTTCTGCTTTCTGTGGATCACCGCTGCTAGAGCCCATCCTGTCATGTGTAACCATTAATGCGTATGTCAATAGTCTTGTAGCCTGCTACAGGTGATTTGTGTGTTTATCCTCTTTGTATGAGCAAGAAAGTAGTACTAATCACAGAGCACTGAGCTATGGAGCCTTGAAGACTAAATTTACTAACTCATTAAGGAAGGTGAATTGCAAAGATTGAAAGGATTCCCAAAACTAAACTTGTCTTGGTGCACTTATTACCAAACCAATGCCAAAAGAAGAATCACATTATTTTTTCATCTTGTCTTCACCTACTTTGCTACAGAAGCTTCCTTGATTACAGCTGGTGCTTGAGTCTACTACAGGCCACCTGATAAAGGGGAGCCTGTTGATGAGGCAGGCCTTCTTGCTTCAGCTGAAAGAGGCATCGCAGGCACTGGCTCTCATCCTCATGGGGGATTTCAACCACCCAGATATCTGCTGGGACAACAACAGAGCAAGGTGCAAGCAATCCAGGAGGTTCCTGGAGTCCATCCACCACTTTCTGGTTCAGGTATTGGACAGACCGACCAGAGGGGATGTGTTGCTGGACCTGGTGGTCACCAATGTGGAGGAGATAGTTGAAGAGGTTAAGATTGGAGGCAGCCTGGGCTGCAGTGACCATGCCCTGGTGGAGTTTGTGATCCTAAGGAGTGTGAGCCTGGCAAAGAGTGGAGTCAGGACACTGAACTTCAGGAGAGCAAATTTCAGGCTGTTTAAGGAGTTTTTGGAAGACGCCTCCTGGGAGATTGCCCTTAGGGATGAGGGATAGNCAAGGACCTGCTGGTCAAGCTGAGGGAAAAAAAGGCAAAGTATAGGCAGTGGAAGCAGGGATGGGTGGCCTGGGAGGATTACAGAAGTGCTGTCAGGATATGTAGGGATGGGATCAGGAAGGCCAAGGCGCAGGTAGAATTAAGCTTGGCGAGGGATGTAAAAAGCAACAAGAAGGGTTTCTTTGGCTCCATAGGGCAGAAGAGGCAGGTGAAGGAGAGTGTTCCCCCTCTAACGAATGGAAAGGGAGAACTGGCCTCCTCTGATGTGGAGAAGGCTGAGGTACTTAACGAGTTCTTTGCCTCAGTCTTCACCAAGGGTCAGGCTGCCGAGGTCTCTTGTGTCCCTGAACGTCCAGTCAGGGGTTGGTGGAGCAAAATCCTTCCCTGTGCAAGAGCTGAGCAAGTCCGAGACCGCCTTTTGAGACTGCATGTCTACAAGTCTATGGGGCGGACGGGATGCATCCCAGGGTCTTGAAGGAGTTGGCTGATGTGGTTGCCGAGCTGCTCTCTATCATGTTTGAAAAGTTGTGGCTGTTAGGTGAGGTCCCCGGTGACTGGAAGAAGGGAAACATCACACCCA
The DNA here is from genome assembly GCA_013399715.1 of Alectura lathami. Taxonomy (NCBI): domain Eukaryota; kingdom Metazoa; phylum Chordata; class Aves; order Galliformes; family Megapodiidae; genus Alectura; species Alectura lathami. The sequence goes on along the minus strand of VXAV01001964.1, from coordinate 5,953 downwards.
TGTTTAAGAAAGGGAGAAAGGAAGACCCAAGAACTACAGGCCGGTGAGCCTCATGTCTGTGCCTGGCAAGATCATGGAGCGGATCATTGAATCATAGAATCATCCGAGTTGGAAGGGACCTCCCCTGCAGTGAAGAGAGACGTTTAGATCAGGTTGCTCAGAGTCCTGTCCAACCTGACCTTGAAGGTGTCCAGGGACAAGGCATTCACCACCACTCTGGGCAACTTGTTCCAGTGATTCACCACCCTTGTATGAACTTAACTAAATTAAGCCAATGGCTAATGCATTAACTTGTGGAAATGACAGATTTCAGGTCTGGGTAAATGTTTTGGAGGATTTTGCTCTGGCAGTTTCACCTCTTGTCAGTCTTAGTAGTTTCAATTTAAGTATCCGAGCTGTCACAGTGGCACACAGGTAACTGCTACTCTCTGTATTTGTAGGTAAACTAAGGCATATTTATAAATCTGTAGCTCCCATTTTGAAGTACATTTTAATGGATCACAGCACATGAGTAAATGTGGACTATCTGAGAACATAAAACTGATATAAGCCTTCTGAAATTCTACCATTTTAAAATGGAATTCCATCTTGCCAAACAGCATCATTTTAAGCACAGCTACATTTCATTCAGTGGTGGAGTGCTTTGTGACATTCCTCTCATGTCTTTGTTTTGTGCTTTCTATTACTAACCACCTCTTCCAGGTCTTTTCCTGTCTCTGGAAAAATTATTGCACGTGCCAATACAGCATGTATTTGAGAGTAAGTGATCCACATCCGTGATTCCTGATATGGACAGGAAACCAATGCTAGTCACAAAAGGATCAAGCTCCACAACTCTACACATTAGAAACACCACTGCTTTAAAAATAGTGAGCTGGAGTTGTTGACAGGTTTGTGTCATTTAGAAGCTGGGAGACGTAGTTTTACTGCATTAGTAGAGTATAATTTTGTACACCTCACAGGAGCTGCACAGCTTGCTTTAGTTACTCATTATCTCTACAAAGTAGGTCGCACAAATCTATCCCCTTACAATAAAAGACAGTGCCAGCAGAAAGAGAATGAAAAATGGGTTCAGGCAAAGAGGTCTAATCAGGAACGTACTGTCAATTTCTTTCAGTTACTTTCCTTCAAAGGAATTTAAACATTTCAAGCTAACTCTCTCTCTCTAGTATTCATTGCCCTTTTCAGAGCAGCTGGAAAAGTGAATTGACAGTTATGTCATGTTACATACTGTATATTTGGAGGACAATTTGTAGATGGTGGTACGAACTGCAAAGGAAAGGACATTAGGGATAAAGGAGGGTAAATACACAAGGCACATGCAGTCCTGCAAACACACATTTTTGTATACGCAGTTATGTATCTGTGTAAATAGTTGAGGAAATATTTTTTGTTAATATAAAAGTAGTTTATATATAGATTTCCATGTAGAGTTAAAAACTTCATCAATTTGGATTATTCTAATAAATACTTTTATATCAAGGGAAAGATAAAGAAAAATTATGCATTGAAAATGCTGTAGTTGTTTTTTCAGTACCCTTGGAAATAAACCATTTCTAATTTTCTGTTTTGAAAAGGAATTAGAGAAAGTTAAATGTATTAACATTTCTAGAAATGCAAAACAACAAAAACATATTTTGCTTGGCAATGTATTTGCAGATTATTTGTGTTTGCTGAAAAAAAAAAAAATTATCTTTCCTTCAAACTTCATTTATCTTTTGTTTGTTTGCTAGTTCTTTGATCTGTACTCCTCAGGGACAATAATACTAGCTTGAAGCTGTGTTAAGCTACTGAAAGCTGAGGCAAGCATAAGATTCTACTAGCTAAAGTATTTTTTGTCAATAGCCTTATAAAAATCAAAGTAGAGACATTTGAATAATTTTTGAAAAACATTTGAAATTGCGTATTCTCTCCTCATAGTTCCCACTTTCTACTCCTCTATTTGCCCTTTCATTGTCTGCTGCTTGCCCTGTCTGTAAATTTGTATGGTGTCTAAGAAGATAATATTGCTGACCATGAAAGATGAAGAAAAGAGAATAGTTTTAAAGCAATAAAATGGTACAAGAAATTAAAAAAAAAAAATAAATAAATAGAAAACAACCAAGAAATAGAAAAAAAAAAAAAAAGTTTTGCAATGTAGTGCTGCTTGGGGAATACTTCCAAGAGAATTAATCTGCCACAGTATAACAAGGGCTTATTTTGCTGTTGGCTTTAAAAGTGCCTTTAGGGTCTTGAGTATGCAGGAAGTGGGGTCAATTTTTCTCCTGGGAAAATAAGGAGGAGTTTTAACATTGACAGTAGGGGGAGCAGGACTGGTCCAAAGACACATACAGTGGAAAGCCAAACTGTCCCTCTCAGTACTGGATATGAGTTAATTATTCTAATGTAAATCACCATACAGAAACATGAATATACGGTATCCCTACCTGAAGCTTAGCAGCTACTGAGAGGAAAAAAAATATATTTATTAAGTGAAAACATATACATCTCCAAACATACGCTAATCTCAGAAAATTATCTTTCTGTATTATCTATGTCTGTAACTCACACATATGAAACAATACATCTCAGAGATTAGTTCTTTATAGTTCTTCACATCTATATTAAAAGGAAAAATAACAGCAAGAATGAAGACAAATTCTAAAAATGTGTTAGATAGGCTAACAATGAACTATGTGAGCAGCTCTCAAATTCCTGCTTCTGTTTGGAGACTGTTGATTACAAGATAATTCTATGCAGACAAAAGCTGTTTTTTAGCTGCATTACCACAGCTTAGCATGCTGTTGACTGAGGAGTTCAGCTAAAACAGCAGATACTGTGCTGGGGTGGCTGAGACCGTGCCATACACTCCCTTCTGCTCCTAGGACACGTCAGTACCTTCAGGTGGTCATGGCTTTAATCATCTTAGCAACATGCTAATCGACATAATCGACATTTTCATAGTGCTACACTTCAGCTTTTTAAAAATACACCAGAGAACTAACATTCTAGTGATCTGGAAGGACAGACATTTAAAGCATCCCTAGCATTCCTAGCCTTTCTGATTTTCATTTTCGTGGAGCATGAAAAGCCTTTGGAATAATTTAGGCAATCCTGAATACTTCAGTTATGGCAGCGTACTGAGGTCAGCTCCAGTACTCACTTGCATTGTTTCCTGTCTTAGATGAGCTTGTGATGCCTGAGTTGTGATAACACTTTTGAAAGGCAACATCATGGCTATTTTTCCCCTTGCTTCAATGAGAAGGCACCTTCCATCATTTTGGCCCTCAGCATTGAGGACGATTCTTGAGAAAAAAGTAATTATTATCCACAGAATCCTCCACTGTGTGACTGAGTTGCTCTTTGCCTAAGTGACCTGTTTTAAACGGATGTGTTTTGCATATGATATGAATTATTTAAAACACGTCCATTGATTAATTAATTTATTGTTATTTTTTAGTGGAACAAATCATTTAAAAATTCTATTACACACAGTAGACATGGGGATAACCTCTTGAGATGAGCAATTATATCTCATTTTCATTTGTATCCCAGGGTCATTTGTCTTAATGAGAAACGTATCAATGTCTCAGCTATACAGACCTAAGGGTTTATGTCTTACTTTCTTTCCACAAGTGACCTATGAAACTTTGAACTGCACAGCTACAGAAATTGAGATGATCTATAGAGTTCAGTTCTAAACCCATAAATCATGTTGGCAGATACTTCTGGTCAATAAGCTTATGTGAACTTGTTTTCGTTTCAAACCCGCATGTACTTACACCATGTGTTCCACAAAAGTTCTTCTTTGTCCTTCTTCAGTGACTTTCATCATTAACCTTGCATAGACATAAGAAAAAAGATACAGCTTATATATTACATGCTGTAGAATTTGCACCGCAGATGATGAACAAAAATCTCAAATAGCAGTATGTATCATTGCTACTGGTATCAAGGAATGAGAAGCATTAATGAAGAAAATGGTGCAGGCCTGCAGTGGTGATATAATAGAGCCATCACGATTTCAGCAGGAGTTTTGAAATTTTGTAGACCCTAAATAAAGATAAAGGACCCTAATATAAGGAAGTCACCTTTAAAAACCTTGACCTGAGGGTATTTACTTCACAGTAATAATGTAATTAACATTTGCAAGTCTAGATCCTAATGACTGAGATCAATGATAGAGCTTACGGAAAATAGTTAGAATAAAGTCACACTCAATAATTTGTCACTCTTGCTGAAAGAACACTCTCCTTTTGTCTCTTTGTACATTCTACTAAAGTATATATAAAGGATGGAAGACTCATATACTTTGTACTTCTGACAGAGAGGAAATACAGACTTTTTTCATGTATTATTTATAACATTGCAAATGATCAATGCTTTCTAGAATTTAAAAAGATTTAAATCCTATTTGCTGTAAATACTTCAGCAGTGGATATGCTGTTGAAGATAATGGTTCACATTAGAACTGTAAGGATTCCAGCAGATTATTTTGATATCAAGTACTAAAGGTAATGTTGTATGAATTGAACAGGTTTAAGAATACTACGCCGTTTTCTCTGGGTCGGGATTTTATGAAATACACGAATACTCAATGATTCCCTTTTACAGTACATGACAGCATTTCTAACATTACATTCCGAACACAAATAATGAAGTATAGTACACATCTGCTTTGGCTATGGCATAGAAGATTTGTGTATAAAACTGATGATATATCTAAGCTTTTTCTTGCTGCAATTCAAACAGTAAGTGGCATTTTAAAAACGAATTAGTCCCAAGGGTAACACATTTCTCCTTAAATGCCTACTCCTTCACACTAAATACATCCAGTTTCCTTTTGAATAATTATATTCATAGACCTACACATGCACATTTGTTAGAACAATTTTCCCTTTTATTTATTTGTTTGTTTGTTTGTTTGTTTAATCGTCCCTGCCACGAAAATCAGAAGGTTAAAATCCATCTTGTCTTTTCACCTCTTTTGCAAGCTTTTACATGCTTAAAAAACCATAGTTGATGACTGTTTTTTCATCAGTTTTAAATTCAGGCAGTGACACTGTTTCGTGAATGAGCAGGTAACTCAGTAAATGTGTATCTTCTCTCTCCATGATCTTACACACTGGGCACAACAGGGATTCTTGTTGCAAAACAGCAAGGACCAAATGGTGTTGAAAATGCTCATATCTGATTTTACCACTTTTCATCCACTTAGCAATGTAGCACCAGTACTCAGACTCAGTAGATCAGCATCCTACACTCCCTCAGGGAAAAATTCTTATGAAGTTACCAGTGGCTGTCTGGCAAATTATTTGAAATCACCAGGGTCCTATTAATCTAAAATGCCTTCAGAAGAATGACAGAGTTCTAGACCTGGACTTTCCTTTTTTCCCCCATGGAGACAGCGATCTAATAAAGGTAAATGATCCTTGTGAAGTGTTAAAGAAAAAGAAGTTGTCAAATACCCTTGTAAAATGTTGTTTTTAAGACTGTTTTCAGATTTTGGTCATCATTCTGTGGCAAAAAGGCCTGCTGTGGCAATTATCATTTAAAGTATCTCAGGGGCTGCCTGTTGGTCTCCTCATGCCAGAGGTATTTTTCATTATCAAGGACATACTGAGGACTCAATTTACAAGGCAGAAAAATAAAAGGACATTTACAGAGTAGTACATTTTTTGCTGCTATTAAGTTGTAGACCCATTAATATTTCTCACTGTTTTCGAGCTCTGAGATTGTTTGCCCCATGATGTATCACTAAGTATCTTTAAACTGAATTTACTGACATGGGGAAAAAATAAAAGAAAAAATAAAAAAAAAAAAGAAAAAAGAAAAAAGAAACATTAAATAATGCAACATTTTTTACACTAGTTCCTCTTACTCGGGAGACTGTTGATGATGTAGCTCCCTAATGACAAACTGCTTTCTTCTATTTAGGAAAAAAAAAAAAAAAAAGCAAAACAAAACTGTTGAA
>VXAV01001962.1:108932-120103 GCA_013399715.1 Alectura lathami | reverse complement strand
TTTCTTAAAACACTGAAGGCATTCACATAATATAAGCAAATACAAGCAAAAATGGCTGTTACATTTCCACTTATTACTGTTAGCAATGTTAATCATGACTTTACAGCCTCTGCATTCCATGTTCCATAAAATGAAATGTCGGTGGTATTATAAAAGGTCTAAGCCTATTTAAAAACGTTAATACCATCAATAAATATCACTATTTGCTCATAAGGCTAGACACTGTAAGTGCTAAGTTCAACTCATCACTTGATTATGATAAGCTTCTTCACTTTCAGTTTGTAACTCAGGAATAAGAAGAACCTGCTTCTCAGTTTGTTTTCTCAGCTTAATCTTCAGTTTAATACTCATTTCAGTATTAACCCTGATTAGTTTTATTGATGTTTAGAATATTTGGGCCCAACTGATTCATTTGTCTGAAAGAAAAGTAATTCTTTTTAACACAGATGCAATGGAAGGCAAAGGGAAATGTTTCTTAAGACACTATAAAAAAAAATCTGTTTATGTGTATGTTACTCATAAATATATCTAAAAGTGGTCAACAAAATCATGATTAGCTTGAAATAATCAAGCAATGTGGCTGCTAAAATCCAACAGTACAGAATTTCTTACTTCTGATTTCCAATGAGAAGTGTTTCAAATCATTTAGCGCCTCAAGGCAATGTACAAAGTGCATTTATTCCAACCAAATTTTTGCTAATGAAAACCACAATACCTTGCGGCTGCTGACTACAAGTGAGAGCACACATTAACTTGAATAAGCATCTTGTAAACAATTATTTTACACTCTTATAAACAAGCAATCAAAAAATCAGTATATTGATTTACAGATAACTAATGGAGTTGTCTGAAAGCTGTAGTGGTCTAAGCACATTCTTTTATCTCCAGCAAATATGGATAATCAGAAGTCCTTTACCAGACTGAGTTTCTAGAATACTGCAGTAAGCAGTAACCAGCCACAATTGGTTGGAAGTTACAGCCTTTTGTATTCCTATATCCCATGCAACACATACTATGTTCCTTTTCATGGCAGAGAACATTATATACTTCATGCAGCTCTCATAAAAGAGCAATGATAATATAAATTAAAAAAAAATCCACAAACATTTTGGTGATTTTGGTTCCCTGGGATGTGTTAGCTTAGTATATACCTGATGTTGCTGGGCATTTGGATGACTGCCAGGGAATAATGGAAACATCTGTGAATTCTGGAAGTTTTACACACGCGGATGATCACCAGCACTGTCAAAAACAGGCTGGGAAATAACCATGCCCAGCTTGACTGAAATGATCAACAGCAACAGCAGTATTTAATTCACAAGAAAACCTCCATAACATCATAATCCAGTAGAGTTCCATCAGCTCATGAGCTGCCTCCACTCAAAGTAGTCTCTTCATGCTCAGGGGAAAAAAAAAAATTATTTAATTATATCTCTGGTTGGACACATGTACATCCAAAACCCCCAAAGCAACCACACCCCACAAAGTAGGTTCGTGTAAGTAAATACGGTATGACTCCATAAGTGTATTGAAATGCTTGCCTAATTATTGTCAATTTAAAATGTTCCGTGCTTTTATTTCGGTTGAGTTGTCACTCATAAGGGATTTCATGACATAGAGAACATACAGGGGAGAGCAATGGATGACATTCACCTTGACTTTAGCAATGTTTTGGACACCACAGGCTATAACACCTTCACTGGAAGACTGATGAAGGATAGACTAGATAAACAGTGAGGTGTATTGAAAATGGCCTGAACTGTCAAGTTCAAAGTGTTGTGACCATTCACATGAAGTCCAGTGGAGCCCAGTTACTAGTATAGTAGGTTGATAGTGAGTGGATTGATAGTGAGGATAATAATATGTAACATTTTCATCAATGCTCTGGATGATAGGACAGAATGCAAGAACTGATCTTGGAAACCATTTCCTGGCACATGAAGGAGAGTAAAATCATCAGGAGTAGTCAGCACAGATTCACAAAAGGGAAGTCATGCCTGACCAACCTGATAATCTTCTAAAATGAAATCACTAGCTTGATGTATGAGGGAGAAGCAGTAGATGTTGTCTTCCTTGACTTTAATAGGGCCTTTGATTCTGTCCTCTATAATATCCTGACAGAGAAGATGTTGAAGTATGGGCTTAATGAGCAGGCAGGGAATGGTTTGAAAGTTGGACTCAGAGGGTGGTGATCAATGGTGTAAAGTCTAGTTGGAGGCCAGTAATGAGTGAAGTACTCCAGGGGTCAATACTGGGTCTAATCTTGTTCAATATCTTCATAAGCAATTTGGACAATGGAGTAGAGGACACAAAAATGACGGGTGTGGCTGACAGATCAGAGGGCTGTGCAGCCATTCAGATGGACATGACAGACTGGAGAAGTGGGCTGACATCTAATGAAGTGCAACAACGAGAGGTGCAGAGTTCTGCACCTGGGGAAGAACAATTCCACACACCAGGACAAGCTGGGAGCAACAGCCAAGGTGATCGTAACAGCTGTACTCAGCATTAATGATACCACACCTGGAGTGCTGTGTTCAGTTCTGGGCTCCCCAGCAAAAGAGAGGCATGGAGCTACAGAGAGAGTCCAACAGAGGGCAACCAACATGATCAAGGAATTGGAACATTTCTCCTATGAGGAGAGGCTGAGAGTGTTGGGACTGTTCAACCTGGAGAAGAGAAAGCTCAGGGAGATCTCAGTGAATATAAGTACCTGAAAGGAGGATGAAAAGAAGATGGACCAAAACATTTTTCCATTGGTCCCAGTGACAGGACAAGAGGCAATGGATGCAAAAGGGAGTACAAGATGTTCCGTCTAAACACCAGGAAGCACTTCCTTACTGTATGGGTGACGGAGAACTGGTTGCCCTGTTGTGGAGTCCTCTAAGGAGGAGTCCTTGGAGATCTTCAAAAGCTGCCTGGACATGGGCCTGGGCAACCTTCCTTATCTGAGCAAGGTTTGAACTAGATGGATCCAGAGGTTCCTACCAACCTCAGCCATGCTGTTATACTGCAGTCTTATGAGGAAAGGCTGTGAGAGTTGAAACTCTTCAGCCTAGAGAAGAGAAGGATCAGGGTGATCTTATCGATGTGTGTAAGTGATTGACAGAGATACTTAAGACAACAGAGTAGGACTTGTCTCAGTTGTGTTCTGTGACAGCATGAAAGGCAGTGGGCATAAGCTGAAAGGCAGCAAATTCCACATAAACATAAGATAAAACTCTTCAACTGTGAGGATATCTGAACAAGGGCACAGTTTTGTCAGAGATATTATAGAGTCTCCATTCTGGAGATAATTAAAACCTGACTGGACGTATCTTTGAATAATTTGCCCTGGTTAACAATAGTCTGAGCAGAGGAAGTGGACTAGATGATCCTGAGAGGTCACTTTCAAATTCAGTCATGTGATTTGTGATTCTGAAAACATATTAATGTACAAGAACGTCTAACACTTTCATGTGTCTGAATGAACCTCCATTAAATTGAATTTCTTTCATTTAAGTGCAACACTTGCTACTGTTTGTTTGTTACTTACAGCCTCCATCTTGTCTAAACTTGACCACATCTAATTCTCTCTGCTTTTCTTAGAGAACACTGGAGTGTTCTGTTGATCTTGGAAATAAAACCACATTATTTAAAATGAGAAGAGTATTTCCTCAATAAACCAAACTTTACTCTGTTGTGTGAAGTTAGATTCTCAGAGAATCCTGTCAGCCACAGCAGACATAACCATGATCCACCCCCACATCTGAGGACTTTGTCAAGATATAGGGTAGGATGCTGTGCCTACAGATTCATTTCTCAGGCACTAGCACTGGTAAACATTCAAATCAAAGCACTCAAATACTAGCAAAACAAGGTGAAATTGTTTGGTTACATGATATGATGTATGTTTTTTTTTCTTCCTGAGGGAATACCTGTGTCTGAGAAGCTTAATCCTATGACTGGCATCAGCTGGAATTCCAATGGTCAGTGGTCCACGTTCCCAGAAAACCTCAATCTACAATAGTAATATAATTGCTTTCATTCTTCACCCCATACCTTTCATAAAACCAATTTCAGTTACAACCCCATTATCTCACAGTCATTCCTAGAGATGTATAAATGGGGTTTTCTGCATATGGGAGGGTATGCTACTTCTGCAGGGAAATATAAGCATAGAGATGTCATTCAGCTCTGATTTCATAACAATATTTAAAGAAATATTTCTTACTGTTGTCATCTGTAATTGGGTGCTTGTATATACAAAATACTATATACATATATATACCTGATACATATATATATATATGTGGCTGATAAAAATGATTATATGAAGAGACAGTATTATTTTCCCAGAAGCAAGTCTATAAGAATCGAACCTTTCCTTCTTTCTTTCTTGTTTGAGTTAAGCCAAAAAGAATATCACAAAATGTTCTCCCCCGAGTATTTCTTAGAATAAGTGAAGTGATAAATAAGAAAAGAATCTCCTGGGAAATTTTTTTTCTTGGGAGTCTCCCAACTTAAATTTTTGCAGCCGGATCACAGACACTTAATGTAGGCAGATGAATTTGTGGCTACTTAACATTAACAATCTTTGCAGATTCTGCCTTATGTTTTTCTTATTCATTTAGCCTCATATCAACATTTTCTTTTATTCTGCCCTTTGTTGTAATTACCCAGTGGTCACTCACCTTTGAGCAAATAAATTTCAGCATTAATTAATTGGAACTCTTTATTATATGTACTTCTGTCATTTAATGGATCTATATTTTTTATTATTTTTTAACCTCAGCAGAAGGTTATGGAAAATGCTAATTGCTGTGGTTCTTCATAACTTTAATTCAAACTGTGTTGACTAGTATTTTATGCTAGCTTTTTGTTCAACGACTGGGTAAGTTCCATTCCAGTGAGCTTCAACAAGTTAGTTGGACTTAAATTTTCCAGGAAGGAGTATCTTCTTAGGAAGGACCATCATTAAATAAAGAGATTTATAAACAATGGATTATTTACGATTCCTTTTGACATCATCCTCTGAATATTGTCAAACTTACGCCTGGGGAAAACAAACAAACTGAAACTCACCCCTGGGAAAAACAAACAAAAAACCCCACTGAATATTAACCTATGAATAAGATATACCTATTAAAACTTTTATTGGCTGGATACAAAATTTTCATTTATTGTACTCTTTGTAAATTCCTTTAAGTCAATATATTTCAGAATGGTACTAATTTCAGAGGGTTCAGTATGTCTCTTCTCTGCCTTTAGTGTGACAATGCATAACCATAAGCTGAAAATCTCTTACCTGCAGTTACTGTATTGTGCAAGTTTAAAATATTATCTCATCTATCAGAAGTTATAAAGGGCTGTATCAGTCACTAGACAAATTCAGACAAAAACATTACCACCAGAAATTTCATTTTTTACCTTCTATGGCCATTAGGCCTAGGCCAAAGTGTATAATCCTTTTAATGTAATCTACTGGATGCAAGAGAACTTCTTTCAGTTAAGTTCATTAATAAAGGAAAAGGCAAATGCACAGAAGGGGACATCTGACAGAGCTGTAAGTATAAATGTAATTCTTCTATTTATATATATAAACTCTTTGCTCAGAAGTATACAGGAGGCAAACAGAGAGGAATGTGGCCTAGCTCAATACATTTCTAAAGATTCTCACATCCCACTTTTTTATAAAATAAGAACTATGAGTTTAGATTGGGTCTCAGAAGTGTTTGTTGCAGTTTCACCACTCTCTGTAACAGACTTCTGCGGCTCAGTTTTCCCTCTATAAAATAGGAATAACACAAATCAACTGGCAATAACACAAGCTACCTCATTTGTAAAGCATTCTAAGATCACTGTTGAAAAGTGCTACGGAAGAGCAATGCTCTACTCCTTGCTATAGTCTTTCTTGCTCTTTTTTTTTTTTTTTTAAGGGGTTCCACTTTTTTTCTGTGCTGCCCTAGCATTTTGCAGCATAATCACGTATGTAATTATTAAATATACATAAATGGAGTGAATTTCAAGTGCCAGGAGTGGGCACATTCTCTCCTTATTCAGAATTTCATAAGGAGTGTTAATATGCAGAGTTGGTGTGTGCACTTGGCAGCTACGCTGACATGATAGAGTGTCAGCTTCTTTGTTAATGATCCGCATAGGAAAGTATCCCCACACAGGCCTTGACAATTGACATACCATTACAGTCTATTGCGTCAATAATCCATGCATTCAAGAGCTCCCCACTCTTCCAGGCAAGCCTGACACAATAGTCTATAATAACTCTGTGCAGTATGAGAACAGGAGGCCTTGATATTAGAATACAACGACTCTGAGGGAGATGATATGGTCTAGCGTGTAAATGATCCGTGCATTATAAGTATACTGATCCTCAAGGATCTTTGGATCTGATGGAGTCTCAAGGAGAGTTTCTTTTTTCCCCAAAAAATTACACAGGATGTCTGGATTTTAAAACAAAAGCTTCTTGAAAAATTACAGAAGAAATGTAGGCTGACATCGCTAACATCTGTGCAGGGAACTGAAGCTGGAAATTGGTATGAAGTCCTGTTCCATCCTGATGACATTAAAATAGCGTCTTCTTCCTCAGTGACAGCTCTCTGCAGATTGAATCATACAAGTTGCCTGCTGTGGCAAAAATAACCTGTGACTCTTTTAGCACTCTACAGTCAATGAGCCAAATCTATGTCTACATGATCGTCACTGCTGTGACCACAACAGAAAAGAGGCACAACCAGATTAGAAAATACTGGTACTAAGAGCAGTTTAGCAGTTCAGAACAAGTTGGAGCTTTGCTTGCCTGAGTAGGTGGGTGAATACTCAACACCTGCTGAGTTCCCTGCTGTCCCAACAAGAAGATTTGTGGCCTACAAATTAGCTAATTTTTGAGCTGGCTTTTATATGTCTATTGCAAATTAAATTGCAGCACGGTCACACACTAAGCATCAGAGATATGCCAAGGCTCTTTTACCTTTATCAGCTTTAAAAAGCAGGTTACTAGACTTTTGACGTTGCTTCCATAGAAATACACAAAAACACTCAAAAGGATGTAAACCAAATGGTTCACTGGAACCGCCATAGTCAGTATATTCACAGAAAGCAGTTTAAACACAGAGATAACACCTGTTAGCAGCACTGGGCCAAGCCAAAAGTTCACTGCTTGATTTCTGCCATTATACGAGGATGCCAGTTTACTGGCTTTTCCAAGTTTTCTATATAACTATCAGACCTGTTTAATTACAGCACTATTTAAATAGTTCTTATAGGCACCTGGTACCTTACAAGCTTTCAGAGGACATCAGTCAATAATTTTGCTGAATGTTTATACGCATGTTTGTGTGTGTGTGTTTTGTGGTGATGAAATATTCTGAAATATTGTGGTGATGAAAACAGCATTGAGCACACATCATTGGGCAGTCATCTCCATTCATAACAAGACCTTTGTTTAACATAGAATCACAGAATGGTTTGATTTTGAAAGGAACTTTTAAAGGGCATCTTGCCCAACTCCTCTGCAATGAACAGGGACACCTACAGATACATGAGGTTGCTTAGAGCCCTGTCCAGCCTGACCTTGAAGGTCTCCGGGGACGGGGCATCCTCTCTGGGCTACCTGTGCCAGTGCTTCACCACCCGCACTGTAGAAAAACTTTTCCTTATATCCAGGCGAAATCTCCCCCTCTCTCAATTTGAAACCATTTCCCCTAGTCCTATCATAACAGGCCCCTCTAAGAGTCTGTTCCCTTCTTTCTTGTAGCGCCCCTTCAGATACTGAAAGGCTGCTATCTGGCCTCCCCAGAGCCTTCTCTTCTCCAGACTGAACAGCCCCAGCTCCCTCAGCCTGTCCTCACAGGGGAGGTGATTCATCCCTTGGATCGTTTTTGTGGCCCTCCTCTGGATGCGCTCCAACAGGTCCATGTCCCTCCTGCACTGAGGAGTCCCCATCTGGACGCAGCACTCCAGGTGGGGTCTCACCAGAGCAGAGCAGAGCAGAGCAGGGCAGGGCAGAGCAGAGGGGCAGGGTCACCCCCTTGCCCTGCTGGCCACGCTTCTCTGGATGCAGTCCAGGATACAGTTGGCTTTCCGGGCTGCAAGGACACACTGCTGGCTCATGTCCAGCTTGCCATCCACCGGTACTCCCAAGTCCCTTTTGGCAGGGCTCTGCTCAATCCTTTTGTCCCCCAGCTTGTATTGATAGCTGGGATTGCCACAACCCAGGTGCAAGATCTTGCATTTCGCTTTGTTGAAGTTCATGAGGTTCTCCTGGGCCCACTGCATGAGCATGTCTAGATCTCTCTGGGTGGCATCCTGTCCTTCAGGTGCATTGACCGTGCCACACAGCTTGGTGTAGTCTACAAACTTGCTGAGGCTGCACTTGATTCCACTGTTGATGTCATAAAAAAGAGTACATTTGAAGAGTATAGGTCCTGGAACGGACCCCTGAAGCACACTACTCATCTCTAATCTCCGTCTGGACATTGAGCCATTGACCACTACTCTCTGAGTAGAATCTTGCAACCAGTTCCTCACACATCGAAGAGTCCACCCACCAAATCCCTATCTTTCCAGTTTAGAGAGAAGGATGTGGTGGGGGACCATGTCAAAGGCCTTCCTGAAGTCCAGATAGATGACATCAGTGGCTCTTCCCTTGTCCACTGATGATGTTGCACCATCATAGAAGGTCACTAGGCTGGTTAGGCAGGACTTGCACTTGGTGAAGCCATGCTGGTTTTCTTCTATCACTTCACTGTCTTCCATGTGCCTTAGCATAACTTCCAGGTGGACCTGTTCCATGATCTTCCCCAGGACATAGGTGAGGCTGACAGGCTGGTATTTCCATGCGTCAACCTTTATACCCTTCTTAAAACTGAGTGTAACATTGCCTTACTTACAGTCACCTGGGACTTCATCTGACTGCCATGACTTCCCAAATATCATAGAAAGTGTCTTGGCAATTGCATTAGCCAATTCCCTCAGACTCTAGGATAAATATTTTTGGGACCCATAAACCTGGTTTTGACTTACGGTTGGAGGGACTTGCTCCCTCATTCCCTGTCTTCTGACACATCCACTCAAGTTTAGTATGCATCCCTCAATGTTCCTTTCTGCTATTCAGCCCAACAGGATTTTTAATTATTATATTTCCTCACCTACTGGTTTAATAAAGTTGCAATTTCCTGCCTATTTTTTTTTTTTTTCAAAAAAAAAAATTCACTTGGTGGTCATTCAGGCTTGTTCTCTACATTCTGAGTAGCTATCTAGTGGAGATAAAGCACTTTAAAAACCTGCTTTCCTTTCCTCCTTCACTTCACCCTACCTTAAAAAAAAAAAAAAAAAATAGTCTTTCTACCCAAATGCTCTCTGAAGGAGCACATTCTTGTAATCCAGCCTGTACAGGAAGGAAGTTGGGAGGTTTCTCTCTTCATTAATCCTTCAAACATTTCCTTTCCTTCTTCCTAGTCACTGAAAGAAGAGTCCTTTATTAGTCAGTTATTGTAAGTACTTTCCTGAAATGGAAAGAAGTGGTGTTATAAGACCTGCATTTTACTTTTAGAGGTTCAGTGCATATATGTCTCTCTGCTCTTAGAGAGAAAGCTGAGAGAAACTGATTTTGGTGTCGTTTAAACATATGCAAAGTGGATGTTATATGGTACCACTCTGACTTGTACAAGTGCATGGCAATACCTATTATCTACTCAAACTGACTACCTTATTATTGTAGCATTCATATGATCATTGTTCAGCAGTCCCTGGAAACAAAGGCTATTTTTAGTTAGCGACTTTTGACATTACGTTAATATGCATCAGGACTAGTCTATATATTCTTCTGGCATTTGCTGTAACAATGTTCTAATCATACTAGGTTGGATTCAATTCAACTAAAACCACCTGAAAACTAGTTATGTAGTCTGAACTAATCTTCTTTTCTCTGTTTACTGTCAGCACAAAAGTATGCACTTTCAAGCTACAGTTGATCCTATTCTAAAATAGATATATAAGACAGAATTAATTGGAAATGCTGATATTTTACATGGTTAAATATGGATCCTGTGCATTTATTTATGATCCATACATAACGTACTAGGACATCAAGGTTCCAGCCGGGACTCAGCTGTACTGAATATTACACTGACTTAAAGAGATTTGTGATTCATGCTACTATGGTTATCAATAGACTTCAGGGGTTTCACACTGCCTAATTTTAGGCACGTAACTCAAGTGCTTAGGTTCTCAAGGCCAGTGCCTAAGCAGAAGCTCTGAATCATTTGCGGGAGGAACCTGTCTCGCTACGTTTATGGTGGAAGGAGTCTGCTAGTCTCTGGAAATAGGTGTACAAGATTAAGTAGTGTGAATTCTTTCTTTTCTCTCCCTTTAATAGTTATTTTATAGGAGAGATCTTGGAGTTTGTTATTTTTTATTATTATTTATTTTTTTTTGAATTAAATAGCTAGCAGAAGTGGCTTTAGATATTGTTCGGGATAAACAAGTTGCTTCCTGCAGCACATGGATAAACATGAATTAATTTCAGAATAGCCTTAAATACTGCTTATACAGAAATGTTTTGCTCCATCAGGACTAATAAATGTCTCAGATTCACATCCCAAGACTGTCCCAAAGAGGATCAGTAGCACCACAGTTACTCTTTAAAAGAAAAAGGACATTTCATTTAGAATGCAATGATGTAATGTATAAAAGAATAAAAATCTGTGAAAAATAAATGCCCTCTATTTTTCTTTTTTTTTCCTCTCTCTCTTTTCCCATGTTATTTCATTCAAATAATGACATTAATTTTATACTGAATGTTGAGTTTATAATGTCAAAAACTCAGATACTCCATATTTAATGTTACCATAGTTATAAGATGCTATATTGAACCTCAAGTGACAAACCTGTTGATTCTGGACTGAGACGTTATTAGCTGAATATTTGAAAAACAATATGAGAGCCACTAGGATGTGTATTTAATTCCAGTAGATAAGTTTGTTTTTTGTTATCTGCACAAAACTGTTTCGAGTGATTCCTGGGTCAGTTTATTCTCAAGAGAACTGCTGGCTCAACTGGAATATAAAGGCAGACAGAAGAATATAAAGATAGACAGATCTGGGAATGGGAAAGAGGGAAAGAGACAGGGAAGAAAAAAAACGTGAAGAAGAAGAAGAACGCCATAGTAAAAA
>VXAV01001962.1:95874-107630 GCA_013399715.1 Alectura lathami | reverse complement strand
TAAGAACCTGATATTTTATTCTTTTTATTATTATTATTATTTAATATTACCATACATTCAGTAGTAAAGTATAAGGCAAGCTATAAACTTTTATAATTAAACTGGAATATTGGACAACTATAGTATATATCATATTGACTTTTCATCATCATGCTGGTTTCTGAGTTCATTCACTCTGAAATACAGTTAAGCTAAAAGTCTCTCATGTACTCATGTGAAAGGGCAAGGTGTAACAGGATCTCAGTATTCAGTAAGAATTATTCCTATAACAAAGGGGAATTAGAGCTGAGATTTGTTTTGAGGTCACAGTCTAAAATGCTGGTATTCATGCTTAAAATGTACTGGTTTGCTTATATTACATTGTGGTTTTTGACAAAGTATATGCCAGAAGACACTTACCTGTACAAGTGTATTTAAAATCTCACAGGTATAGGAGAGTTCTGGTACATACTGGTGAAAAAAGCAGTCTCTTTTCACCACTACCACACTGATCTTATGTCATCTGATATACTTTGAAATGACAGCTGTGTTTTTTGCAATGCCAGTCCTAGATTTCCTATTCTTATGTTAACTTTTCAGATTGCAACTTGTATCAAGATACAAGGCATTAAGAATGTTGCTTCAGATAAAACATGCCAATTACTTGTTTGCTTTAATTCTGCAAATGAAACATTTATTGATGTTTACTTATTTATTTAGTTGCTGCCCAGTAATCAGAGCTGCAACAGCAAAATAAGTAGGCAAACCTGCACAAATATGTACACACATATTTATCCCTATATAAATTTAAATTGTGTATAAATTTCCTAAATAAATAATTTTAAAAAGACATTAGAATAAAATAGACCACATATCCAAAATAATTTGGCCCAACTGTAAATAAAGAATAAAATAGAATTAACTTTAAAGTAAGTAAAGTTTAGTGTGGCACAAGCTGCAGAATGAATCTGGGCTAGAGCATAAAGACATCCAAATGGTGGCTCACTCAGAACACACTTTCCTTAGGCGTACGCGAGGTTGGTTCCTTGACAATTGTTTACTAGCAGTTTTTAAGACACAAACAGCTGTGAGTGACAACAGTCTGTCACAAAATTTGTCTAAGTTCATGGCAGAGAGCTGCAAACTCTGACACCTACTGAAAGAGGTATCATATTTGCAAGCAGTCAAAAGTGATTGAAAACCAGATGAATCTGTTAGGATACCTCATGCCATTGAACACTGTTGCCTATGCCAAATATGCATTCGTGATCTACAATCTGTTATCTACTTGCACTCATGCTATAAGGTAGCATTGTTAAGAGTTTATTAATATGTAGACATTTGATTCATAAGATTCAACTTGAAGATGGAATATTTAGACTACTATCTCCTCAGAAATGTAATTTTTATATGATTTCTGAAAAACTATAGAAAAAATCAGCAGTAGAAATATGCATCGGGGATGTGCTGCAAAGTCTACTGACTCTAATAGTAAAGAACAATGCTAGGGATAACCGGCTATAATTACTTTACACACATAGACACTCTGATTGCATACCATGATGGGCAACAGATTTGGTAACACTGTTTTGTTTCTGTTATTTAATTATTAGAGTTGGCCTGGAAATGTTCCTCCTTGATTGTACTTAGCTTAATCAAATATGACTTGAGCATCTGAGCTGGCACAAATCCTGCAGGAACTCACTGAAATGACAAGAAAGTGAAAAGCTATTCTTTCATTCTGTTACATCTTAATCTGGCAATTTCTGGAAGGACTGAGAAGCCAGGACAAGTGCCAGGAACACAGGACCTCTATAAGCTCCTTTAATAAAAGTAAAAGCAATACAGTGGCGTCTGCTCGAGGGCTCATCTACATGAGGGAAAGTGGTATCGGCATGACAGGCCATGAAGATGTAGTAACACCAGTACTAACTTTCCTCCTCTTCACAACCCTGGAGTCTTCCAAGCACTCGCTTTCCCTCCACCAAGCCAGGCATGCTCTGATCCAGCTACCTCCTGCTCTAGACCTTAAAGTGGCAAGTGAGGACAGAGAAGAGTTAAATGTCCTGGCTTTGAATCCTCTGTTTATAAATGTGCTGTGAAGAATGTGCTCTTCTGAGTACAATAGCAACACTCACTGAAACAGCTAGGAGTGCTACTTCTACCGAGCTTCTTCTGAGTATGATGCTGCTGCAGTTTTCCCATCAATCTTGCTCTGTGGCATGGAATACTGTGGCAATGTTGTTCTCTCTCCATGCTGAATTGTCAGTATTTCATACACAGTCTTGAGTCCATTGTGCTAAATGCAACCGTTATTAGAAGGCTTGGGGCTTTATGGTGGGGGAAAAAATATGGTTGGCTTTTTCTAAGCATTAAACTATTTTATTATTCAATCTTTAATATCAGGAAATCAAACAACTTTTTAATTTTGTATTCCTTTTTAATATATTTTTAATGTTCTCTCTCACCAATTGGTAAAAATAAATGAGTCTTTGCCCACTGTTATCTATCCATTATTATTGTCCTTTTTGTCATGGACCCACTGTGATGGATGCTGTAAATGAAAGAATACTATTTAAAAGAGAAAAACAAATTAAAAAGAGAAAACAAGTTTTGTCAGACAAGCAAAGTGATCAGAATAATAAATGTTTCATGAATTAGTTTCATATTTTCATTTATATAGTGTTATTTTAATTTACACACACACAAAAAAAAAATGCCACAAAAACAAACATATGGTAAAAAAGATCATTACCTATAAATGGTGTTCATTTACTGAATGCATATATATTTTGTGTGTTATCTGAGAACCGTTGGCCGGATTAGCTGAGTTCATTTTATTTTTCTCTTATATGTTCTGATACTTTTTAAATGGAAGATCGTGAATGATCAATGATAATAGTGTGAATCTTTCAGTATTATTGGTACATTTCAAAAAAAAAAAAAAAAAGATAGTATGTAAATATTTTTACAAATAAGTCTTTAGACAGTTGCAAAGAAATGTCTCTTAGGTCACTTTTTTTCCCACTGTCTGGAAAAGGGGAAACCTCACCCCCATTTTCAAAAGGGTAAAAGACCTGGCAAACCACAGGCCAGTCAGTATCACCTCTGTGCCTGGCAAGATCATGGAGCAGATCCTCCTGAAGGATCTACTATGGCACATGGAAAATGAAGATTGGTGGCAACCAGCATGGCTTCGCCAGGGGCAAATTGTGCCTGACTGACTCGGTAGCCTTTTATGATGGAGTAACAGCATCAGTGGATAAGGGAAGAGCAACTGACGTCATCTACCTGGATGTGTGCAAAGTGTTTGACAGTCCCGTAAGACATCCTGGTCGCTAAATTGGAAAAGCACGGGTTTGATGGACAGACCACTCGCTGGATAAGGAACTGGCTGGATGGTTGCACCCAGAGAGCTGTGGTCAAATGCTCAATGTCGAAATGGAGACCAGTGATGAGTAGCATTCCTCAGGGATCAGTACTGGGACCAGTGCTGTTTAACATCTTTGTTGGCAACATGGACAGTGGGATTGGGCACCCTCAGCAATTTTGTGGATGACATCAAGATGTGTGGTGCCATTGACATGCTAGAGGGAAGGGATGCCATCCAGAGGGACCTGGACAGGCTGGAGAGGTGGGCCCATGCCAACCTCATGAAGTTCAACGAGGCTAAGTGTAAGGTCCTGCACATGGGTTGGGGCAATCCCAAACACAAATACAGGTTGGGTGGAGAATGGCTGGAGAGCAGCTCTGAGGAGAAGGATTTGGGGGTGTTGGTTGAGGAAAAACTCAACATGAGCTGACAAAATGCACTTGCAGCCCAGAAGGCCAACCACATCCTGGGCTGCATCAAGAGAAGCACGAGCAGCAGGGCGAGAGAGGTGATCCTGCCCCTCTACTCTGATCTCATGAGACCCCACCTGGAGTACTGCGTCCAGTTCTGGGGCCCCAACACAGGAAGGACATGGAGCTGTTGGAGGGGGTCCAGAGGAGGGCCATGAAGATGGTCAGAGGGCTGGAGCAACTCCCCTATGAAGGCAGGCTGAGAGAGTTGGGTTTGTTCATCCTGGAGAAGAGAAGGCTCCGGGGGGACCTGATAGCGGCCTTCCAGTCCCTGAAGGGGGCCTACAGGAGAGCTGGGGAGGGACTCTTTAGAAGGGCATGGAGCAACAGGACAAGGGATAATGGCCACAGACTGGAAGAGGGGAGATTTAGGCTAGTTGTTAGGAAGAAATTCTTTCCTGTGAGGGTGGTGAGGCACTGGCGCAGGTTGCCTAGAGGGGTTGTGGATGCCCCCTCGCTGGAAGCGTTCAAGGCCAGGCTGGATGGGGCTCCGAGCAACCTGGTCTAGTGGGAGGTGTCCTTGCCCATGGCAGGGGGGTTGAAACTAGGGGATCTTTATGGTCCCTTCCAACCCAAAGCATTCTTTTATAAATGACCTGATTTTTCATGTCACAATTTGTTTATAAATAGCCGCAGATTGTTTGCTCAAGAGACATTGAAAGACCACATACAATTTGTTCCATGTTTAGCAGGAATAAACATTTTGTGAGAATAAATGCTCAGTCATGAACGATTTTTCTGATGATGAGAAACATCCGATGAGTTAAGTAATCAATTTTGGGGGATAGGTGTTGATGTAAAGGTAGTTTTCTCACTGTTTAATGACAGTGATATGAATTAGTTTAAGATAATAGGCAGTAGAGATTTTTTGTTGAGTAACATATTGGAAGTAACAAGCAGATAGATTGTTTTGCTTTTTTTTTTGAAAAAATAATGTCTTTATTGAAATTCAGGAATTAAAAATCTGACCATAGTTTAGTGGCTAATAGGCTCAGACTGGCTTACTCAAATGCTGGCATAACTTTTGCATCCATAGCCATGTGACAGATACATTGGTAATTCTAAACATCATTATTTTAATTATATGTCTCTCCCTGAATATCATCTCAGAACTCTAAAGGAGCTTTACTGACCACTACCTATACTTGCAGCTCTGTGTCTGCCTGTGATTGTTGAAACTTTCTAAGGAAGCTGAAAATTACTTCAGAAAAGAGAGACCAAAATTTTCTGGGAGAACATAGTGTATAAAAATTAAATCTCCATCTTTTCACTGTTAAAAGTTTATTAAAGCAAGGTTTCCAAATCTTTAATTTAATTTGTAGGAGTACTGACCAGACCTCTTCACTGCCTGTAAGAAGTTTTCAGTTTCTGCCTTGCTTTTAAATGCCTCTTCAGATCAAACTGCAGCATGAAAGCTTCTAAGGCTAAATGATTGACTCTGTAGCCCTCTCTTTCACTTTTTGTTTTTTCCCCTGCAAAAATAGTTTTATTCACAAATATTTTCCATACAGAGCTGTGTCTTCCATAAACAGGGCTTTTCACTGGTTGAGTAATATAGAATCACAGAATCACAGAATTGTGGAATCATGGAATCACAGAATCATAGAATCACAGAATAGGTTGAGTTGGAAGAGCCCTTAATGACCATGTAGTTCCATCCTCCCTGCTATGGGCAGGTTTGCTGCCCACTAGATCAGGCTGTGCAAGGCTCCATCCAACATAGCCTTGAATGCCC
The DNA here is from genome assembly GCA_013399715.1 of Alectura lathami. Lineage (NCBI taxonomy): Eukaryota > Metazoa > Chordata > Aves > Galliformes > Megapodiidae > Alectura > Alectura lathami. The sequence goes on along the minus strand of VXAV01001962.1, from coordinate 102,073 downwards.
TCATTCTCAAGCAGTATTACTGTTGTGAAAACACATAAACCCACCTGACTTCCTCAATAGAACATTGAGATAACATATTTCTGTCCAAAAGACAGTATGTACATTATTTAACACCACAGAAATCAGTATTGTTATTCATATATGGTTAGCTGAAAATATGGGATATTGTAGGTTTATTGGGTTGAAAGAAGAAATAAGTAATAGATATTCTCATACATAGTTTTAAAACATTTTGCAGGCTCAGATATGTCTCTGTTTCTGTCATTAACATTATTTTTTGTTGTTTTTTTTCTTTTGTTGAGACACTCCAATTATTCAAGCTATCCAGTTCCTGCATGCAATTGAATGCTGTTATGAGGAATCAAATAAACCAAACCCTGAAGAAGAAAGACAAGGCTTAAGAAAAATGTCTATCAACTACAATTTTCCTTACAGAGGTGATTTCTGCTCTTTGATTTTAAATCATTGCATTTTATTTTAAAAGCAGGGTAAAAATTAATTTGCCCATAATTCTCTATTTTCTCATCGGAGTATTTACTGATATTATTACTACCTATTATTATATGATAATATCACAGTCAGCATATACTTTTCACAAAGGTGACTACAGCCTAAATTGTGGTGAAAAGTCTGATTCAGTTTAGATGTTCAAAATGTATTCTACAGCTTGTTTGATATCGTTGAATGACCTGAAAATCCTTTTTGGAATCCCCAATGTTAGTATGTTGAAAAAAANNNNTAAAAAAAAAAAAAAAAAAAAAAAAAAAGTCAAAACTATCAAAACTATGCTACGTTTGTTCAGCACTTATTTCCTGAATATTTAGTATTTATATATTTGACTCTTGAGAAATAGGGAAGTATGGTCCTTACCTGTGATATGACAAATAGCATAAATATAGTAAAATTTTGTGAAAGCCATGGTGAAAGGAGCCTAGCACTCTCTCTGTAAAATGATTATCTTTCTTGGTTTAATAAAATTGTCACCTGCACAGCAGTTTATAAAATGTTTAAGCTAATGTTCCAGGATAACAAATTCAAATAATGATATTGCAGATACATAATGCAAAGTGCACTTTGGTATGAATAAATTATGGGAGTCTCAGTGAGCACCAAATGAAGCTATCCATGGAAGAAAAAGGTCCAAATGTTTCTGAGCAGAAATATGTTAATCTCCAAGCACATGTTCATGCTCCAACGTGAACTGACCAGGTGAAGATACTCTGTTATATCATCAGCATTGGTGGTCTGTTTACATTTAGACTCATGTTTCTGAACTCTTCCTTTGGATGAAAATCGCAAGCAGAAAGAATCTCTTGCTACTAAGAAAGAGTTTCAGAGCTCTGGGTCATGTTCTGAAGCAAGTATTTTCTTACCACAAAGCCACATGTCCATGAGGCACTTCGCCCCATCGAACTTTACAGACAGTATTGCTGCAGAGCTTAGTGCAAGACAAATCTATCTTCAGCTTTTCATCTACTTCCCTATATATGGTTTAAATTTGTGATTTTCCTTCACTCCTCTCAGTCCAGGTTCTTGCTCAGGTAAATCTCATGTTGCTTCCTTCCCAGGGTGAACACTTTAGAAGCATAAATAACCTTCCATAGGTTAAACTTGTAAGCCTACTTCACTCTTTCTCTTTATTCACTTGCCCACTTGTATACTGCACACAATGCCTTGCACTGCCATCTCTTTTTTTTCTCTCTCAACCTGTATTTAATTTGCTGTCAAGCTTGTACTTTAGGGCAACACAGGGCTGCACAGTTCCAGGAGCAGAAGTAGTTCTGTATCCCTAGTCTCCTTCTCACTCCCTTGTTGCCACAGAACCAAAAGAGCTAGCAAATGATTTTGTATCCAGTGGATAGCACAACAAAGAGTTCCTCACTCCTCATTCTTTTATCTCCTGGGGAGTACAAGTCAAAGTGTTACTATGAAGAGATGATTTCTTCACTCCAAGGTGGTTAAATACACAGATCAAATGGATTTTCCTGGATTCCTCTGTACCACCACATTTTCCTTGATGAAGACAGAGGTTGCCTACCTATTTACTATGACTGATATTAGTGCATATGCTGCCAGATTAAAACCCCATGCATCACATATGGGTTATTAAGTTTAACCCATATTTTATTCTCTCCTCTGCGCTGGTGAGACCTCACCTGGAGTACTTCCTACAGATGTGGAGTCCTCAGTACAAGAGAGACATGGACCTGCTGGAGCACATCCAGAGGAGAGCCACAAAAATGATCCAGGGGATGGAACATCTCCTGTACAAGGACAGGCTGAGAGTTGGGGCTGTTCAGCCTGGAGAAGAGAAGGCTCCAGGGAGACCTGATAGTGGCCTTTCAATAGCTAGGGGGGAGCTACAAGAAAGAAGGGGACAGACTCTTNATATATAAAAACTTACCCAGACATATTTTACACAAGTAAACTTTAAACCCAATATCACTGAATTACTATTCTACTTCAGTGAGAGAGGGACAGACTCTTCAGCAGGGTCTGTTGTGATAGGACTGGGGGAAATGGTTTTAAACTGAGAGGGGGGATATTTCGCCTGGATATAAGGAAAAAGTTTTTCATTATAAGGGTGGTGAAACACTGGGACAGGTTGCCCAGAAGTGGTGGGTGCCTCATCCCTGGAGACATTCAAGGTCTGGCCAGGGCTCTGAGCAACCTGATCCAGCTGTAGGTGTCCCTGTTCATTCCAGGGGAGTTGGACAAGATGCCCTTTAAAGGTCCCTTCCAACTCAAGCAATTCTGTAATTCTGTGATTCTATTAAGTTTAAGTGATCCCAGCTGAATGAAGCTCCCTTTTGACCCCCAGGGAATGTGTCTCAAATCCTTTTCTCTCCTGTGGTATTTGTCATAGTGGCTGTATTACCTAGCCCCATTCATAAAGGATTGATTTAGTGACATGATTTTACACCCAGGATAGACCAGATGCCTTAGAGAATACCAGATTCACAGAAGATTAAACAAGTTTATTAAACACCGCTGGCTGTTAAATATGACACAGCATTAGTTACCAAATTCTCATTGATTGACTGAGATTGAGAATGCGTATCAGTCTATATTTGCCATATTATTTTCCAAAGGATTGTTATTAGCCTCTACTAGAGACAAGACAAGAAACTTTGGATGAACTCTTGGTCTCACATATTGTGGCCATTCTATTTTTATGTTATGACAGGCCAGGGAATGAATCTCTGACGAGCATAATACCCCGAGGTTTCTCTGTGCCAGGACATCACTGCTTCCTCATACCTTTTCATTTCCACATTTCTTGTTTTTAATTTTATCACTTACAAGGCCTCCTTGAAAACCTTTTTAAGTTTATATTCTGCCTGGCATATTGATATTTCATTCCAAGTGCCTGCTCCCCACAAAAATGAATTTCAAGCTTATAAATAAACTCTATAAACTCTTTCATGGCTAAACACTAGTGAATTGAGAGGTAGGAAATGAAAAAGACATCAGGAAAATTGCTCAGCTTCTTGGGATGAAAAGGGTCCAGCACTAATCATTGTCCAGTTAGTTTACACACGTTTCTTGCTACGTTGTTATTACTTCTGTCCTTTTTTAATGAAGCAAACATTAAAGTAATATTATTTCAGTTGAGGGTTGGTATCTATAGCTTATACCTTGTGATGTTAATTAAAAACATAATTTTTATGTACTTATCACAAAGGAAATATCATTTCATTAAAATCCAATTAGATTCAGACAATATCTGTAAAGACTACTGAATAACTGCTGTTTGAACATAGTCTGCTTTGTTCTATTTTCGTCACTCGAATAAAAGCAACCACAACAAACAAGCCAAAGAAAAGGATTTTTATTATTAATCTTTGAGGTTACAGATCCACTCGCATTCAGAATAGTGTTTTATGTGAAAAACATACCAAAGATTTCATGTTTCATAGACATAGACTGCTGCATGAGTGACCTTATTTTAGAAAATTCCTATTTTCTTTCACATATTTATGAAATAAAATGCATTTATTTTGGTAGAATATATGATTTTGTATAAAAAATTTGCCTCTGATAAAGTGATTTGACACTCTCACTAGTATTGTCACCAGAAAGCTACAGAGTTTAATGGCTTGCTGCCTGCAAGTAGTGAGAACTCTGGATAACACATGGTAAGTGCAGTACAGAACAAGAATTGCTCCTCCATTTTGTCTCACAACAATTAACCATCTTGCCACACAGGCAGTTATCTGGCCATTGACTCACTCACTGAATTTCCTTGAAAATCAGTATGAGTTTTATGAATGAGCTGCATTAGGAAACGCAATAATGCTTCTTTTTCTTTTTTTCTTCTTTCTCTATTTTGTGGGATTGTATTTTTGCCTTTCAATTCCATGACAGCCAGTAATTGAAGGAGTAAGGCTGTCACACCTCTTCCCAACAGATTAGGGAAACAGAAGGAAATAAATTGCTGATGGCCATTGAAATTGTGATTTGACTAAATGGAGTTGTATGAGTTAACTTTAAGCTGGAGAATTTTTGATCCTAGGTATAACATCGGACATTTTGTTTTTTTCTTGAGAAGTTTAATTTGCTTCTGTTACCAGAAAACCCATCCTAAGGGAAGGCAGGCAGCCAGTGATGAAGTCTGAAGTGTCTGCATCAGAAAGCTAGTTTCTCTAATTCAGCAGTTAAGAATGAGTGCCACCTAATATAGGATGCCCACAAAGGAATAACAGTTCCTATCAGGAGTATTTGTAATCACTGAGGCAGGAATGCTGAGGTCTGCAAAGAGAGAAACTGATGTTGATAAGAATTAAAACAAAATGGTTTTATTTGTGCTAAGTAACTGAAAAGACAAAAACAGGTTTGGAAAAAATCTATGGTAAGATCAATGTTTGTGTCTTAACATTTTGTGGACAACAAGTACAATATTTGTTTGATGCCTGCCTTATCTGCACTATAAAAAAATCAGTAATTCTGTTTGAGAGTAGATTGCATTTTCATGATCCAGGTCATTGGGGAAGCANCAAGATAAACCTAACAGGGAGGTCCATATATTCTGAGACTGGAAGAAGGTACAGGAAAAGTAAAGGAAGTTATATTAATAGTTAAATCAGTAGTTTATGAAACCAGCTGCAAAGTTGTGAGACCAATCTTCTTCCTGACCATTATAGAAAATGAAGTGATGAAGGAAAGTGTATGTTTTAATGGAAAAACAAACAAATATAAAATTCTAACAGAAGACATTTTACTTTGAAATATATTTATTTTAGCCTCAATTAAACAAAATCACTTGATGGTGAAAATAGAATACTCTTCTTTCCTAATCTATGGCCCATATTTAATGAAGTAGTTGATACTTTGATTTTGGCTTCAGCTCGTAGCTCTTATAAAACTTTGCAATGGTTCAGCTGTAGAACTCAACTCAAAATCTGCTGCTTAATTCAGACTCTGAAACAAAATTTGTGATAGGAAAAGATTCATGGATGATAATGAGCAGAACGTGATGCAGGTCTGGCAGAATCTGCTTGTTTTCGTTGCAAGATCATGAGTAGAGACATCTTTAATGAGTGAGCATGACAAACAGTGTTTTGTTGAGAAGAAATGCAATAGAGGAACAACCTCCCTAACATTCTTGTCCAGATCAGGGCAAAGGCCAGCCTCATGCCTGATCCACCCATCATGCAAGAAGGCTAGTGAGAGAAAAAAAAAAAAAAAAAAACTCCATGTACTGCATATTATTATTGCAACTCTTCATTTCTAGAAGGCAGCATGGAATTGGAAAGCTGCTGCACAATTACTAAATAAATAAAGCTTAATAGATGGGCTTCACCAATCATCTCTGGCAAGAAAAGCCACATTAAACTCCATGTATTCTCCGCTTTCATTTAGAGAATTGCAGCTTTTGTTTCCCTTGTAAAGCTACATATTTTGCCAAAAGTCAAGTTGCAATGGATATTTAATAGGAGCCTGACCTGCTAGAAATGCTTATTATGTATTGTCAAGATGGAAATAAACCCTGGCAATACAAGCATTGAGCCTGATTCAACTTTCCTGATAGTCGAAGTAGGCTTTTTCATTTTTACATCAATGGGTATTTGTATTGCATAAAACCCCTCAGATAACAACCAAATATTATAATGCAGACCCCATTACAAAACAGTAGTATTCACACTGGTTTTCTGAGCAGTAGGCAATTTTTACATTAGCAAATTAAACCTGGAGCTGC
>VXAV01001962.1:82112-95852 GCA_013399715.1 Alectura lathami | reverse complement strand
TGGAGCTGCATGAAACTTTCATTGTTCATGTAGTTGTGTGAGAGAAGTGATAATTTCATTACTACTGTATTCAAAATTTGATTCAAGATGGAATGACACTTTCCTTTCTTCAAAACTGTCATATTTTATGGGGTATGGTTCAAAGTAAAAATGATTGTATTCTTTCTGTCATCTTGTAAAATCTTAGGTTTTCCAGAGTATTCAGAGTATTGCAGAGGTATTTTTCTCATAGCACAGGCTGTGAATATAGGACTTAATGAGAGTAGGTAACATATTTTAGAATGATCACTTTTTACAGTACAAGTGATGGTCTCAGTTCAGTGGAGCCACAGGCTTAGCCCTGTAAAGAAGGCTGTTCTGTTGCCATGTTCTTGTTACATCAGCCCAATGCATTTTGTCCATTGAGTTTACTTTCTCTGTTTTACAAGGAAAGAGGATGCGTTTTGAGGGACAAATCTACATAAGCCATAATCATCAAAGAGTTGAACACTTCAGAAGCTAGCTAAACAGAGATGAATCAGCAGATCTAAAAAATGTATCTTTACCTTCTCTCTTCAAAGTTGATAGGTGATGTACATTTGACTACTGGGTTGAAATATAATCTGACCAGAATGTTTAGCAGAAACTGAAGCAGGAAACTTAAATAAATTCAATCCAGATCCTCCTGAGACCGAAAAGCTTAACAAGCTGTTCCAGTGAATGCGTTTATTCATTTTAAACTTTTGGTTCTGTGGTCAGCTGGTTGGTTTTGCTCACTATGCTTCGTGACACGTTCGATACTGAAGATGAACATGCAGTAGGAAAGGCTCTGAGCAGACATAAAAATTATTGGAAACACTTCTCATACCCTGTTCCTACTCCTGTGAAATTTTATCAGTTATAAATGGCCTCAGATAATAATTTCTGTCCCCATAATTTTGATAATTGCCTAGATTTCTTGAGACATATTCATCACTACTGAGAAGCTAAAAGACCATGCTCCATGAATTATTAAAGTCTTATATTTTAAAAATGATTTTTTTTTTTTTTTCTGAAGGAAAACTAGGCAGTTTTCAAGGCATTTTAAAAAGTTAACAAATGTTCCAAAACTGTGTCTGCAAACACGAAGAACTGAAGTGAATGATCTTGTAAATGCTCTGACTAGGCAAGGCACATTGCATCATACACAATCAAAAATTTAACTATATTGATGGCCAATAAAACTGAGAACACTGAGTTAAATGTGAGGAAAAATGGTGTTCCAGAAGTTTGTGGACAGCCTATGAAAGAATTATCTCCTTTTAGTGATATTATTCTAGGATTTGCTCTCTGTAATCATATAAAGGATCTCATAAAAGCAGGAACATGTCATTTCTCCATATTAGAAGGGAATTAGTCTGCTTACTGGTGGTTTCGTGTTGTTTCGTTTTGTTTTCCAATGGTCATCGAAATGCTGTGATGGCAGAAAAGTGGACAACACTTCATGCTGAGTGCTCTCAGGAGGACTTTTACCATCTTCCCGGACACCCTGCAAAGGTTAGCTGGTGTTTTAAAATAGTTGCATCACCTACCATGAACATCTGTCTCCACACTAGGAACTTTTATTATTTTGGAAGCTATCCTCTTGCCCCCGTGACCAAGGAACAGCAAAACAATACAGAGTCTTTAGATCTTCCTGACTTCTTGTAAATTATTTCTTTAGTCGAACTCTCGCCTTCAATTCTTTATGGTGGTGCTTTTTTATCATAAGTAATGATTTCAGTATTGCCAGCCTTAGCTTTTCCAAAACTATGAAGGAAGCTCCTTACATCACAGAAATTACAATACAGATTGCAAGACTTTTCTGAGTAGGGTGTTTTTTAATGCATTNTTTACTGTTAAGTAGATTTTTTTTTTTTTCCATCTGGGTTTCTTTGAGTTCTTTCTATTCAATGGGTTTGGTTTTGTTTTGCTTTAGTCCTATTTTTTTTCCCTTGTTTTGTCACAGTTCTTGAGCCTGAAAGCTTTGATTTTCTGTATTTATTTATTTTTAATGAAAGCAGAGATTCTAATGTTACCAAATGAACACTAGAGTTAGGGCTTTAAATATCATGAGGCTCATGATAAAATCACTGGAGCTGGCAGCGCTGCTTGAATTTGGCACGAGATCCTAAAACTTTAAAGGAAAAAGTGTGACTCATCAAACTTGCTTGGAGAGTTAAGGGAGCTGGGGGCAAGGGCTAATGGGGGTATCCTTCCATTTCAGTACTTCAGAGAAAAATCTACGAGATACAGTCCAGTAATTGTGCCAAAAGAAACTGCTTGCTGTACAAAGAATAACGGTTTCTAATTATGTACTGAAAAGAAGGGAATGTAGAACGGCACATATAAAACAAAACAAAACAACAACAAAAAAAACAGGTATAAACATTGTCAATTATCCAGAAGTGTTTTAGCAAAAAGAAGGAAGTTCAAAGGTAGTTCATAGTCTGGACAGTTATCTTACCTATATGCAATATAAAACATAAAATCCTGAATGTTCTTTACATATTTGAAATGTTCTTCCGTAATGAGCCTTTCTTTTCAGATGAAGTGAAACACAGAATTTGATATTACCTTTTCTCAGGGGAATTGTATATATATTTGTCGTAGTTTTGGTCTTCCTCTAGAAACTAGCCTTAACTTACTGAATTATACGTGATAAAACATTAAATTAAATACATTTACATGCGTTAAGTCATAAAAATCAAATCAGTTAGTGCTTTAAATTTCTGTAGGTGATGTGGTCTTCTGTTAGCATGCAAGACTACCCTCTTAAGCTAAGCAAGACTGTATGTTCAAGAGAAAACTAGACAGAAACCTACCATAAAAATTTTTTATCATTCTTAGTTTTTGAATTCTTGAAATGAGTATTTTTGTGGGAAATTCATGTTTATCAAAATTTCCACTGGGAAATCTTTTGCCATGCCAATGCATCAGGTTCAGATCTTCCTAACGGTCTTCTGGCTAAGACAAATGGAATTTACTAAGTATTGTTTCATTGTTTAAAGTACATTTTCTGCAAAATGGATCCAAATATCTTGAAATAATATTTAGGTACCTTTAAAGCAAACTCAACTTTTTGCACAAAAGGCTTCTGTCAAACTGTTTTAGAATTGTGATGTGTAGCAACTAAGAAGTAGTATGAAAGTATAAAGTTTTGAGGGTGGCAAATAACCAGCCATTAAACTTCTGGAGAAAGCGTCACAGCCCCTGTGAGTCTCCACGCATCCACACTATACACTCTGCTGCAGAGACATGGATTCTGCTGGGAACTGAAGAAAGAAGCCATCTCTGGACATGGAGACCACAGTCCCACATTGCTTTCCTGAATCATTCCCACATAGCAGCTTATTTACTGTACTTTTACTATCCTGCCTTCCTGCAGGAGAACAGCATGGGTTCTGCCTGAGAAATACACAATTTTGGTATACAATATTGAGGAACTGAAGTCCTGTTTCTGAAGGGGAAGGTACAGAGAACACTAGGTGAAGAAGTAGTTGCCTCTAGCTAGATTCTCTGTACATCAGGTACTAGTTCCACACCACAGGATAATGATGTGCAAAATATCAAGTTAAAAAATGACAAAAATTTTTTGTTAGTGTTGCACAAAGCAACATTTGAAACTAGATGAAACAAACTACTTTGTACTTGTTAATTAAAAAATGTTCAATCAAATTAGTATGCATAAAGTTTATAGTGCATTTTTTTACAGGCTAGTAGCTTATGTACCAAAGTTTCAGCTCAGTGTTAATTTTTATGGCTTTAGTTTTCAGCCCCAGAAAATAGTACCATGCGGTGGAAGTGCTGATAGTCCTCTTATCACAGAGACTGTAGTAGCTGCCACTATAATAATCCATGCTCCTATAGTCATAGTCAACTTTTTTATACCCTATAGAAGTGGTAAATAATATTGGGACAAAATGAGTCAGGATACTTAGGATTCACTGTAGCAAAGAGAATCAGAACAACAAAAGCACTCTCACTGATGAAATTGGAAATGTTTTTTTTTAATTAACACTTCTAATTAGAATTTAACATCTCACTAGCTTCGTATGGGATTTTTCGCTTCCTTAACCTCACGGAAACCTATCTATTGGCTCTAAATAGGCAGTCACTTACCATGCACCACTTGAGGATTTCAATTAATCCCAAATCCTCTAACTTTGGTGTGTGAACTTACATTTTTCTCTGCATCCCATTCTCTCCTGTTTCAATTTTCTTACTAAGAACCTTCTGAACAGTTTTTTTCTTCTTCAATTCTTCTCGCCTCTCTGTTTACCTTTCTATTTAAAATCGGTAGTATTTCATTTTAAAATGATGGGACAATGCAATATGGATGTAGGCAGCAGAAAGAAAAATGGCTTAACATATCTCTGGGGAGACATGTAGACAGAGCAACTGTACAGAAGCTTGAAGCTAACTAACTAACCTCTATGAGATTTTAAGTGAAAAAACATAGCTACTTAAAGATGTTTAGTTAAATTTATAAAAATGGCATTTAATTTGTTTAAAATAAAAAGATTTTATGTTAATGTTTTTGTTGTATTTCTCTTTATGTGATATATCTGAATATTTTTTTTACAGCCATCTGTGATCCTGATGAAACTTACCCCTCAACAACTAACAGGATGTAGGGTGTTTCATATATATAATTTCAGTTTATTTGAACTCTCACTGTAAAAGATTCAACTTTATTTCCTCTGAAACAGGGCTTCTGTTTTAAAAAGATACAAGTACACTAATAAACAGCCATGAATGGAATTGCAAAACAGACTAGCTCGGAGTGGATTGAAATAATTCCGAGTACTGCAACCATGGTGATTTTAAAGAAATGAGAAGTTTCTCATCCTGGAGTTGGGATAGATTATGAATTTTCCTATAACAGCATAGGAAAATACACTTGTATTTTTAATTTATCTTCCTAGCAGGTTAAACTCTTCAAAGACTCAAAGGCTGATCTAGTCAGTCCTCTTTCTGTATTAGTTATTTTTGAAATGAGTTTATTTGGACAAAAAACAAAATCTTGCATATCTAGCCCTTCTATATGACTTGTTAGTCACAAATTGTCCAGAGTTTATCTTGCGATTTACTCACTTGATAAAAATGTGCCCACAGTGGCATTAAATAACATCATTGTAGTCTAGCAGCTACAATCCTTTTGAAGTTATGCATTTTAAGAAACATAGCATATGTGTTATGGATTCCCTGCCTTGTATTCAGTTGAAAAATATCAACCACCTATTCAAGGAAACCAAAATTCCCTTCCCCTAATCATAAGCATATGAACTTCCAGCTTAGAAGTTCTTCCTAAAAATATTTACAGGACTTAATGGAAATCTTTTTGCTAGGTGTCTTACAATACAACCTCAAAATTCTGGAGGGAAATAAATTACAGGTAACTCTCTATAAAACACTGAAGTAAAAGTGTGAATGTGATTACAAGCAACATTCCTTCCTATGGTGAGTATTAACAGTGGTCTTTTTGCACCTATTATTGGCAATAAAAACATGAAATTACGTGTTGAGATCTTAGTCTTACATAATGAAGGAAAGCAATAAGGAGGTGGGATTTTTTTTTTTTTTTTCCCCCCCCACTTTCCTCTGTTAAGTTGCTCACAGGGGCCAAACTAGCCCAGAGTTAGTGTTTATCCCATTCTGGATTCATATGTCAAGTTTGTAGGCTGGAGTAATTTGCATGTTGACATGAATTTTGTCTTCTGAGCTACTTTTCTCAGCCTCCAGAACTTCATCACTCACTACACACAAGGACACAGAAGAACTCTTAAACAGTCACTGGTCCCTAGGAGTTTTCCTGCAGATCAGGAGAGACTAGCTTTCAGTTCAGCCTTCTTCAGAACTGGTCATAGATAGACCCAAGTTAAATTTAGACTGGGGATGAGTCAAGCTGGTCTTTGGTGAATACTGAGAAATGTGCATAGCCACAGACAAAACATGATGTGATGGAGGAGGATTGTTTTGTTGTTGTTGTTTTTCTTTTAGTTTCCACTCCCAGGAAGCAACTGGACCTTCTAGGGACAGAAAACTCTATTTTTGGAGTGAGACATTTTTGTGGGGATTGGATGGGTCTTTGAATCAACATTCCAGAATTAAAATTTTGGTGTCAATCAGGAAAAATTAGTAGGGAAATGTGAGGTCGAACAGCCTGGAAATACACAGAAAATGTGAGGCTTGAGGCAGATGTACTGTGCTTGTGTTATTACAGACTTTAAAAACTTTTCCCTGTCTGGGTACCCATATGTATGAGTGTCGGACATGGATATACCAGTTGAATTCTCAAAAAAACAAGTTCACTTTAAGCAAGTGTCCTCTGATGTAGTATGAGCTGATGCATTATGAGCTCCTGCATTATGTAAAGGGTTTTTTGGTTTGTTTGTTTGTTTCTTTTCTGTATAAATTGCAGTTAGAACATCACTTTTCTGAAGAGCTCTTCAGTGATCATGGTTGTGGCTATAGTCGTTGGCAAATTGGTTGTAGCATGCCTGTTCAACTTGATGTCTTTTAACACAACGATTCTGCTGTGAAATAATCTACAGTGAAATAATGGTGAAATAATGCACCATCTCTAATGTTGTTTCTCCCTTCAGCTCTGATCCTCACCAACAGCAAGTTTCAAAATCAAAAGTCCCTTTCTGGAAGGTCAGAGAGATGTCAACACAAACTGCTGCTCTAAGAGCAGAACAATATTGGAAGTGCTAGCTTTGTTTCTTCAAAATTTGGATATTTTAATCAGGTAATATGTTAAAGAGGTTGCCTTGATTCTATTTTGTTTTCTAGTTAGTCATCACAAAAGTTGGTATACTGCTTAGAGATAAGTAGTCAGAGATAAATAGATGGAATCTACTGAAAGCAAAACTTCATTAAAGAGATGCTAGAGGCAGCTTGGCACAAACGTATTAGCTTGGGAAAATCAACCTGCATGTAAATCTGAAAATACCTTTCTTCTTCTGTTGCCTGTTTTCACATCCTAGGAAAATAAATCAATCAAGGGGTAACATTCTTTAAGATGGAATTGGACTTTGAACTCCCTCTCAAGAAACATCAACACCTTTCCTAAAAATGTCAAAAAAGAAAACAGTAAAAACCCCACCTTTAATAATTCTTTCAAATTTATCAGCCTCCATCTTACCCATTCTCTTCTTCTTTTTTTCCTTGTTAGATCATACTAGTCACTCTCCCTGATTGATTTCTGCCCCTCTTATGGCAAGAACAGATCCTCTTTTCTTCCTATTCCACCCACCTCCTTTTTCTCACTTATCCCTTCTGAGGATTTGATCTACCTTAGGCTGAAGCATTTCTATACATTACAAGCTTTCCTCAGAAAGCCATCACCACAGTGACAACTTTATTGGGCTGATAAAGATCGCCTGTGTGTGAGCCTGTATTGTATACTGCCCTTTCAGTAGAATCCATTTGTGCTTCTTGGGCAGGCTAGGCCTGACTGTGCATGCGAAGGGCAACACCTGTGCATTCAAGAAAAGCCTGCATGGGGAATAGGATCTGAGGGACAGGGACTTCAAGTCTGACTGGGCTCAGATGCAGCAACCAGCCACACATTTCACGATTCGTAAGAGGATGCCTATGCTGTTTACAAGTGCGGTGTTTCGGGCCAAATTCGGACCTGCTGTGAATGGGCACAACTCCACCGGCTTTGTGCAAAGGCTGCCCTCCTGAGAGCAGGCAGCAAAAGTTGTATGAACAGTGTCAATAATTGCACCTATTTTTTTTTTTCGTTTTTTAATGCATTTTTAAAAGGCAGTGGAAGATCAGAGGCAGCAGCTACAATCCACAGCCTGCAAACAACATTAATAAGAACTCAAATGAAAGGCTTTGTGCCACAGTTACATAGTACATCTAACACTAATAGCTAGGCACTGAGTGGCTGCTGATTAGTTATAAAGGAGTGGAAAGAGAACATGGAAAACTTCTTCTGCATATATCTCCTACGATTTGAGGAAGTAGGTACCATTCTTGATGAGGGGCCACTGGAGAGAGGAGATGCAACTCTAAACAGCATTTTAAACAAAACAACAGAAGTTTTGAAGAAAACCTTTCCCTTACTGCTTTTGGAAGTAGTGTCTTGCACTGTGTTCTTCTCAGGGACCCTGGCTGAAAGGCAAGCTCTAGTCTAGTGCAAACAAGGCTGGAGAAATAACTCTACTAGCAGGAAGTATGGTGGCTATATAAGATGGCTGTCCTTACTAGGGGTCCTCCATCTACAGCTTCTTTGATCTAAGTTGTGTAATGAATGTAAGGCAAACCCAGCCATACTGCTAGTGATGCCACCAGTCCATTGAAGCTCTTAAAAACTGGTTTAATATTTGACCTTAAGATAGCATAATAGTTCTACTTTTACACAGAATGTCAGTAAACCTGAAAAGCTTCCCCTTCACCAACACTGCAAATGTTATTGCCTTCAAAAATAAAACAAACACTCCAAAAAGCCCTGTCTGGTAGTACTATGTGTCTCCAAACATACAGTAATTATCATGTCAAATTAAATATAATTGTATGCCTTTTTTAAGATGGACTCCATATCAGTTTGTCTATATGTTCCTGATTAAAACCACACTTACAATGAGGTTTTTATGGGAGTATGCTTTTACTGAATATTGTAACCTGTAAAGCTTAAATTAAGTCAGTAATTTACCCATACAACAGATTTTCACCCATCTTTACCTGTTCCACACACAGTTATTCCTCAATCTGTCCTAGCCAAGTGGACATGGGACACAGAACTGGGTATATCTCATAAGTTTTGGTGATCTAGTTTCCTGGAATTCATAACTATGGAAAACAACTTGCTGCAGCAATAGTTAGCATGTGATTTATATGTCTGCAGTTTTCTCAAAGACTTGACTTAAAAAGAAACAGAGCAAAGTGTTGTTTATCACAAATGATAAATGCAGTGATGTATAATAGGAGAGGCTGACCAAGCTGTAGTTAGGATACAAAAAAAAAAAAAAAAAATCACAAATTTATCAAACCATTAGTGAAGAAACATATTTGTCAGTTTTGTATATTTCTCTGCCACCAACGTCATACTTATAGGATTGTTTTTTTAAGGGGAACGTAAATAACGTCCAGGAAACTTGCACTCAGATGATAAACAGCATGGTTTCTTTCATTGTTGCTAGCTTCCAAACAGTGGACATCACAGAATTCATTCAAAAGCAGCCAAGAACACTTAACATCTTTGCTCACATCTATGTCAGATTTTAAAGGGAGATTTGAGGGTGGGATAAATTATGGCAAAGTCTTCCTTTTGGGAATGAATGACCCAGTGTTCTACACAGCACAGCTTTGCAAGCACACTTCTTAGGTGTGAACCTAACCTCCTTTTAGAAAAATTTCTTTTCTTCAGTCTCCCTTGGTAGATTGTTTCCTAGCAGACTTGGAAAGCAAAAAATGCCTGCTTATGTTGCACATATGATATAGGATGCCTCACCTCAAGTCAATTCCAAGTTAATGGAGCAAAATAAACAACTAGCTTGAATAACATCAAAGAGTACCCAATACGAAAAAACGGGATGTCTCACGTTGTTTCTGCAGGAGAAAAAAAAAAACAACACCAGTTTAAAAAGCTACAAACTCTTTCAATTTAGTTATACTGAGCCAAGTAGGAAAAAGAAGCCAAAAGAACAGAAGTTCTTGTGCTATAGAGTGTTATATATAATAATTATATATAATGCAGTATATAATTAAACATTTTGATGCCAGGCCATGTTAAGCCTCTCTCTTCCTCGCTTCTTTGTCTGCTGCTACTTCCTGACCCACTCACCACACACGTACAATCCCTCACAGGCTGCAGCATTCAACAGAAATAGGGCATATTAACTCAATTTTATGCTTCCTGTTTGCTTTGAGTTTGTTCATGCTAGTTTGCCCTTGCCATGGCTCAGATCTACAGTTGTAACTAGGTACTTTGTGTTCAGGTAACATCTGTATATTTTTTTTTCTCCTGATCATTGCAGATGTGTGAATTATAAATATACGAATTCCATTGAAATTGAGATTTTTTTTTCAAAAGGGCACCAGATTGGCTGGTTTGTTCTTTTGTTACATAGTATACCATGATGAGCAATGGAATATAGCCCAGTGGGGAAATTAAATTATGTATATAGTATTGGTGTGATAAACCTCTTCAGAAATCTTTGGATGTGCTTTTCTTCATTCTTTCTCCCTCTGGATGTTATTATTTTGCTTTCCACAAGGGCCTGTGCAGGTTGTCTTTACATCTCAAATTCTCTCCAGCTGAAGGTGCTGGAATGTCACCCACTCACTTGCAGCAGGAGTTTCTATTTCTCACTATTTTCAGGTCAAAGGAAAAAAAAAAAAAAGGCAACATTTTAGAGTACTGATCTTGAAGATAAACAAGAATTATATTGCAGAATAATCTTGCTCTCAGGAAAGAAACAAATAAACAAGAGAAATGACCTTGAGGTCATATAAGGAAGCTACCATAATATAGAACGAAAAAGACATTCAAAGAAATTTGAGTGGAGTAGGGCTTGCTATGTTTAACAGCTTGAATGATCAAATATGTCAGTCTCATTAGTGCTATTTGAATGGGTGCTTTTAGTAATAATGTTAATATTTTTTCTTCTTTAACATAAATTATGTACTACTGAAGGGAGTTTTGTGAGCACTTCTCTATTAGAAGTTGTATGTTAAACTCTCAGTAGCCCAGAACTACAAACAACAGAAATAAATTCCTGTAAAAGACGGAAGCTTAAAAACACAGGAAAATGTTAAGACAACAGAATCAAACTCAAGAATTTCGAGACAAATTTCATTTGTCTTCATCTTCTTTAGAAGACAAAATTCAAGCTCCATAATGCAAGTCATGAGGTCTCACTGTTATAGATTTGCTGATTATGAGGGTGAGACAGAGTTGGTCTAACTGATAGACCAAGTTCTTATTGAGTTTTTAGCTTCTCCCACTTATAGTCAGCGAGGCATTAATTGCATTTTCTGTTTCATTAAGCAGAAACTGCTCTTTTTTTTTTTTTTCTTTTTCCCCTCCTTTTTGTGTAACTTCAAGAAATAACTCTTTTGTATCATATATGGAATCTGTTTTCGGTAGGATTTAAGTTACTTTTGCTGAATTCAAGAAGGCAAATTAGCCAAGGTTATAGCACTTGTTTTGTCTTGGAAACTTTCTGGATGCATCAAATACATTCCACTGCTTGATTTGGAACAAGAAAAAGCACCAGATTTACATGGGAGAAAGTTTCTGAAAGATTCTCTAGGCAAATTTTACTTAGAGGGCTGAGAAAGATTGTTCTCCAGAATATCAAAAAATGACTGGTGATTTTAAGATGGCTGATGGAGTGGCATAGTACAGTAAGGAGTTCTGAAATTTAGGTCCCCTATAAAGCAAACCAACTTGAGGCAGCTCAAAATTCTTACTATTCTTAGGTATATTATTTTGGTGACCTCACATTTATGAGAATTCAGAGGAGCTTTCAGGCTCTGACATTCAGAAGATCCCAGACATTGTACTTTCCAGCAAGCCCAGCCGGAAGCTACAGTTCCATTAGCAATTTGGCTGCAGCTGCGCAGTTAATGCCCACAGGTATTCCATAAATATGCTGTCCATCTTCAGCCAGACACAGCAATTCACTCTGTTCTTGGCCAAATTCTTTGATGCAGAGGCCCCTGTCATCAGTTCTGGGCAGTTTGTATAGAGTTACAGCTCCTCCTTGGACCATTTCTCCCATTTGAAAAATTGTCACAGTGAGTTCTCCAGTCTGCCAAGTTGGCAGACTCTATCCTTGAAACTGGAGAAGAGCCAGAAATCGTTGCAGTATTGTGAACTTCCCGTCTCAGTCAGTCATCAGCCTCTATCAGCACTCTTGCTTATGTTCACAGAGGAACTTCCTGATCATAATTTGTACTCAGCCAAAATCCCTCTGTCTTCATTTTAAGAAAGTGCTGAGCAGGGTCCTATTAAAATATTTTGATAGACTCATATAGTAGACCTAGTCTCTTGATAGTTTTCCTGGAGAATAAAGGAGACTTACTAATGAAATGTGCTGTAGCTTTCTTTCTCATATCTTTTCAGTGCAAAGGGACGTATAGTCAAAATAACAGTAAACGACAGAAATTGCCTGCCACACTGACTCTCTTCTGTGTATTTACAATTAGGTCAATTAGCAATTTTGCTAATTTCAGCAGATAAAAACTTTTCTGGTGTTTTTTTTTTTGGTACTTTTACATGCCAGCATTTCCTAATTGGATACTATAGGACCGTGAAGAGCTATTGGAAAGCTAAACAATATACAGCCATATACAAAAGCTTATGATAACTCTTTTTCTTATCTTGAAATGCGAACATAATAGAAAAGGTGAAGCTTGCAGAAAAGGAAGAAAACAGGTGACATGATTGAGATTGCTCTAAAAAAAGTATAAATCTAGCTGAACTTTTTAAACTTCATTGTAAGGTTGGAATGGCAAATTTCCTTCCTCTTGGTTTAACAAAACACAGGAATTTTCTGTGGGAGTTATTCTCTGCTTTAACTCTGTGCATCTGCTTTCTAAGAGGAGGTGAGATCGAGGCCAGTGGATACTCTGGGAGCACGTCAGGGCACATTTACTCACAAGTCTGTCTCCACACAAGTCAGTGAAAAGTCCTATTTATTTCAGTCAAATCAGGATTGCAGTCCCAAACTTAGAAGCAGCTGCTGTTGGAAATCACTCGCATGGCAGACAGAATGCTGTGACCTGTACGTAATGTAACAAAAAAGCATGAAAAAGAATACAGAGAAAAGGGGTAAAAGTTTCAGGTCTCGCATAAACAGGTGCTGGTTAACATTTGTGTCTCTCCATGTCCTGCACCTGGCCAATGCAGTCTGTCCTGTCTTCACAATAATTTTTGATAGTTTTTCTGAGTGAGAGCATTCTATTCATTGTGCATGTGTATGCATAGGGAATTGAGTGCCAGCAGCAGGAGTGTGAACCCTGGTCACAGGGACTTGTTTATCTCTGTGCCAGCAGCTGGACACACCAAAGCATGTGTATGGTGTGGGTGCATATGTCAATGTGAATCCACTAGTAGCAAACAACAAGTTGGTCTTGCCACCAAGTTAGGTAAATTTAAATTCTTTTATTTTCTTCCCAAGCGTTCCTGCTGGAGATAAACACAGGAGTGGGTTTTTATGAACACTCTTCTATGTGATTCCAACACAAACGTCACTGTTCAAACTCTATCCATAACAAATTCTCCATGCTTTATTAAACTGCTCAGAGCAATATGTTCTAAACACTGTTATTGCAAAATGCTCCTGATAGCATTTGCAGCAGCTGGAGTACAAGAACATCAGTGTACATAAAGGGTGGAATTCACTCTACAGTTTAAACACCTGAACCTGGTGTCTGCCCTTCGGTGACATGAGCTAGGGTATCTGGTTTCTTACAGGCAATGGAGAGCTTGTCACTACTTTTTTTATGAAGCTGTTACTCCTGAACCATTCATGCAGCTATCTGCACTGTGTGCAATTAGCTGTTAACTGTACATCTAAGTGGTGCTATATACGCACAACTACTTTTAATCCTGTTTATTTTTAGCAGACATACCTTAAAAATAATGGAAAGTGTGAAAAGTGTGTTTGATAGCAGATTCCTCATTGTACATTCATCAAATGTTTATTTTTTTTTCTGTTTCCTGTCTCTCTTAACCAGAGATACAAGCTTCTGTTGTAATTTTCTCATGTACAAAAT
>VXAV01001962.1:44598-56792 GCA_013399715.1 Alectura lathami | reverse complement strand
GTGTTTTTTTTTTTTTTGTTTGTTTGATTCTTTCTGAAGAAATGACAACATATTTGGGAGTTGTTTATACCTGTGAAGTTAAGGTACTGTACTCAACATATTGTAGTTACAAGCTCACACTAAAACTAAATCTACAGTCAACGGAGATTGATAGGATCTTGACTTAGACTTCCAATTTTCTCAATGTACTAAAGGAAGACTCATCACTTATGTGAAGCACCCAAATTAGGTGTTTAAACTTACACAATATGAGTATCTCCTAGTAGGAGATAGCAGGATGAAATAGCACCTCAAGAAGTTTATGTAAGAAGAGGATGTGGGCCAAGCATATTTGTCTCCCAATCCTATTATGGGATTATGTTGCTATTGATGATCATGAAGATTTCAGAGTACCTTCAACCTCAGTTTTTCCTGGGGTCAAAATACTTACTCTATTCTCATATTTCAAGTTAAGACTCAAGTTCTGCACAGCTCAAGAAAAATTCCCCACAACGTCTTTAATTTAGAAATCATTAGTAGGCAGGTAAGTAGTGATAGGATGAGAGGTAATGGCCTCAAGTTGCACCAGTGGAGATTCAGACTGAATATTTGGAAAAATGTCTTCTCAGATATAGTGGTCAGGCATTGGAGCAGACTGCCCAGGGAACTGGTGGATTCTCCTTCCCTGGAGGTGTTCAAGAAATGTGTAGATGTGGTACTTAGGCACGTTGTTTAGTGGCTGATGTGTTAGTGGCTGGACTAGATGGCCTTAGAGGTCTTCTCGAACCTTAATGATCCTATGATTCCATGATCCTTCTTGACTTGTAAGTTCAGTATTATTACTCCTTGCATTGTCTAAATCCAGAGATAGACTTTGCTTCTAAGACTTTGAATTTTCTATACTTTTAAATTTAGTTCAAAATTCATTTGCTAAATATATTTATAAAAGCTCACATTGCAAAAAAAAAAAAAATATATATGTATATTTACTTCTTTATGAAGATAGTTTTGAATTTTGTCTTCCTCTTAAGTATATGACAGTTTTCTCTTCTGCCACTGACTTCAGTGAGAGCACTGTGAATCACTATTTTTGCCTATGTAAATCCACAAAACTTCGCCCATTGTGTAAGAAAGCACATCAATATAAAATAATCAAGGACTTTGTCCATCTAATGTCATTTGGCCCTGTGAGATTATTACTGCTTTTTTAGTCTTTGTTGGCAAAACATCTCTCCTTTTACAGCAAGAAGGCAACGGCCTACTCCAACTTTTCTGTAAGTAAACCCTAACAATAATATTCATCCTCTCTGGAAGAGAAAAAAAAAGCCATTGTACTTTCCGAATTCTGGAATTACATTTGACAGACAATGGCAATATTCTCTGAATATGTGATTGAAATTATTCATGAGATTAAAAAATATAAATGACTCCATTTCTCACCATGTGTAAATAATGTTTCCTTGTGCTCCTTCATTCAACAACGTATATTTAGGAACAGTCACTTTTTCATTAAAAAGTATCCATTTGTTAAAAACCAGACATGATTTCTTGCCAGCGAAGCTGACAGAGAAAAAAACATGGGGATGCAGAAGATTCTTTTCATCTGCTTCTGAACAATCGCTGTGTGATACTGCTTCCTAAACTCCCTAGCTAAAAGCCAGACTCACTACAGAAAAATTACTTGTATCCATTTCCCAAATTGAGTAATGGCAAGCAGGGATTCTAGAAACATGTCTACACCCCACAACGAAAGGCTGTGTTACACATACTCTAGCATGCTATGAGCAAGTCTATATAGCAAGAATATAAGCTTGGGACGTTATAAAGCCACATTAAAGTAGCATAGCACTGACAGACAGGACTAATAAGCCCATATGCAGTGCCTGCTCTTCCAAAGATAACCCACTCACAAATTGCTTGGGTACCTCGTTGTGGAACTTCACACACAGACATGTTAAATGACATGCAGGAGTTTTATTCTCTTTCCTGGTTTCTGCAAGGGAAGGATTATAGCTTCATCTTTAGACTTTAGATCACTACAGCTGGATATGTGAAAGGCCTCACAGAGATGGGACAAATCAAGAAAAGCATGAAAGAAAATTTTTCTGAAGGGGAAGTTCAACGTGGCTGTCTAGACTGCAACCTACTTCTAAATGGCAATTTGTTCACAGGGAGCTCCTATTTAGGAAGCTTGAAGACTAGGGATAACTATGATTTTTCCTTAACCAGATTTTTTGTTTGTTTTCTTCTACCCAGTGTGTACCCGTGTACTGTGCACAAAGTAATTGACCTATATAAACCTGTAGAGAAACATGATTGCCAGCGATATGTGATTGTAAGAAGTTTGACATCTTGAATGTGTTCTAGTGATTATTTGACAAAGCAGAAGTAATACAGGTTGTGTTTGACAAAAACAATAGTGATGAAAAATGTGATTAAAACTTCAAGGACCGAGCCACATTTCACAAACACTGATTGCTTAATTACCACTTGCCCATTGACCAACACCTCTCTAACAACTAACATTTGTTTTCAAGTGAACATTGCAAGTTCCAAACTGATTAGCAAACCGGTAAATGAGTTTTCCCTACCCTATTTTACAAGTGTTCATTTTTGAGTTAGAGTGCATCGTATTCCAATATCTCACTCAGTTATGCAACATGCAGGTTAGAATTAGTGGAATTCCTAAGCCATGAGAGAATTGCAAACTCTTTTCCCATTGATATTCCACAAAGGAAGTGAACTTGGAAACTAATGTGGTTTTGGGGGAAAACCTGAATAGAGCCTTTAGTGGTGTTCAGTTTTCAGGAGTTGGCATGTTGTTCAGTTTTGTCCAATTATCAATAAATAAGAGGGATTAGCTGTTGGTAATGGTGCAGTGGACAAAAGATATAGGTCACATGCAGTGAATTCAGAAAAGTGAGACTGTACTTAGGAAAAAAAAAGCTTTTCTAAATTAGCAATAAAAAGAGATGATTAGGTTAACTCTTTCGTTTCTAAAGTAGATAAATCCTGATGATATGAATTCGCTGCTGAATTATACCCTGAGTGATATGTCAAGGTTCATCTAACTTTCATCTTCTTACTACAAAATAATCATTTAGCTCTTCATCTAACTTGCAGCACAAAAACCAGACAGAGCCTTTGGAAACAGCTGAGTGTGACCTTGAGAAATCAAACCAAAAGAAAAGACAAACAGAAAAGGAGTGAAACTTCAGCTGGTTAAATGTAGATTCTGATTAATGATTTTAGAAGTCTAAATCTCATTCCGTCTATTCTCCTGAAATTTGTCATGAAAGGAATTACAAAATTGCAGAAGTCTTTAAATAAAGAATGTGAGCCTTAATGGAAGGTTTTTAGTACAGAAAGTATGTAAAACATACTTACATGGTGGGAACAGTTCCCTAGCTTTCACAATCCCTCTCTTTCCATATCAATTTAACCAGGGAGATAATCAAAGTTAATCAATAAATGTTTGATATTTAATGTTTACAGATGTGAATACCTTGAGACTGATGTTTCACACTGTCCAGAAATCTGAGAAACAGGAGATAAAGAGTAATTCATGCTCACAGATTAATTTGGAAACTCTAATCTAGGAACGGAAAAGAACCTCCTACTGTGTACATAAAGCCTATGTATCCAATAAATCTTTGCCACCCTAGCTCTCCAGCTGTACAGCAGAGAAGAACAAAGTAAGACATATAAGTGTTCAGCCACAATAATTTTAGCCAGCTGAACTTTATCTATTACCTGACATTATGCATTATAGCACTAACAGATAAAGCCTATTGGACAACCCATTCCCTACAGAACTTTGTACATAAGTAGTTTCTAACTAATTCACTGTATGTCTCCATGGATAATTTGTCGGAGGAGTGAGAAGAGAGTTTATAGTTTTTACAATATATTTGCATTTAAAAATGCAGCTTTCTGCAAGCTGGCCTGCTGGACATTCTCAGCTTCTCTTCAGTACAAGGAAATTGATATTTCAAGTTATTTTAAAGCCATGGGTAACATGACAGGCATAGAAATGTCCACTGGTAGTTCTGTTGTTCAAAACAACCAGCTTAGTCAGCTGTCCCTTAAACACCCTTTCATCACATTTGTGCTGAGGGTGCCAGAAATGGAGATACCTCTGTTCACTTTTTCTTAGTTTTTGCCAACAAGCAGGAAAAGAAAGGAAAAAAGACATGGCTAGGCAGTTTGTTCAGTGAAAAAAATAAGCCCCTAGCATCCTATAGCTATTCTTTACATGCCTTCTGTGTTCCCAGCATAAACACTCAAAGTTTGAGGCCGTAGAGTAGACGAATGGCTGCGGGTACCAGGTACAGCTCTGCTGTTTCTTCCCATGGAGCTGACCAGAGCCCCTGCCATATTGCTGAACTTCCAGGATTTTACCACTTTCTCAGTCAGCTACCATATGGTAATAAACCTAACACACATAGCAAGGGATGTTGCTCATTTTTGATTAGAGGAGGTTGGAGACACAGATTCCATTTTATGAACTAAAATACCTGCTCCAGTTGGCTTGTGGATTGTACTTTTCTCAGGTATATGGCCTGGAAAATGGCTGATCTGTGCCAAGTAAGCGATGTTTATCAACTTACAGCTTTTTATGAACGCAGGGGAGAAAAATGTTTATAACAGGATTATAAAGACTTGAATCAAATCCAGACAAACTGTTCTTGTTTCCTAATCTGTAATCACGTAAATACTGTTACAGCTCTAAAAGTAGAAAAAAAGTGTAACTTTCCAAATAAAATTCCATTAAAGTCTGCAAAGTTAATTAATGTAATAAATATGCCTGTACTATATTAGGCAACAAACCTAACACCATTATCTCTTCCTATTTTCTTCCTGGATAACTCAGTACATCAGTATTCTAAGGACTTGAACTGCATACAGTGCATTCACTTAACTATCAACCTAAGCCAAGAATTTCAGTGATACACAGTGGAGAGTTACAAACAAAAAGTGATTACGATTATAGTTAGTAAAGCTTGGAGTCAAGACTTTCTATCACATTTTTATAGCAGAAGGTAGTATAAATTCCTTACTATGAGGCTATAATTGCTGTAAGTGGCATACTACGTTTGCTTTACGAGAATATTATTGTTTAATAAAGGTGGCAGCAGAGGAGATAACTGAGAAAAGTTAATGACACACATAGTTGAGAACTAAATCCTCTATAGTCTGCAAACTATGTTTTATAATGGCAACTAATCTTGCCACTTCTTAGTCATATTCCACTGGATTGTAGAATTAACTGATTCACTAATTTGGGGAGCACAGATCCATGGGCGATCTTAAAATAGTGACTTTTTTCATGAATTAAGTACCATATGTATTTTGGAGAGGAAATAATCTGTCTTATGAAATACACAGGCTCAGGATGTGTAATTTACTTATTGTCTGAGTTTCAGCAATTCAGAGACCTGTCCCTTTTTTCATCTTCCTCTCTTCTAGTAAGCATATCCACTTTTTATAAAGTATCACACTTAAGACTGCAGCCAAGGAGATAACTATCAGCATTCCTTTTTATTCCCCTTTTAAGGAGTAAAAATACTTCACATAGTATTTTTTAGGGTTTTTTTGCGCTTTAGTTGAGCACCATCATCTAATGGTCCACTTGGTGGTGGATTCTCACTGTGTAGTATTTCCTCTCATCATGCCAGTAGGACCCTGTTGAAAATAGTGTAGCACTCGTTGTAAGTAAAAGTTGCCACCAAATTCTCTCACTCACTGGCTGATGGTGTCACTGAGAGTCTGTCCCTGCAACCACACACAGAACAAAGAGAAATGGAAAACTGTGTCAGTCCACAACCCATCCTCCTTTAGGAGGTTTCAGAACATGAACATAGTGATGTACAGGTACAAAACAGACAAAAAGAAGAGAGAG
Organism: Alectura lathami; assembly: GCA_013399715.1. Taxonomy (NCBI): domain Eukaryota; kingdom Metazoa; phylum Chordata; class Aves; order Galliformes; family Megapodiidae; genus Alectura; species Alectura lathami. The sequence continues at coordinate 50,911 of VXAV01001962.1, read as the reverse complement.
TTGAAGTCTCTAATGAAAGGTGTTTGAATTTCTGTTCATGCTTAATATCCTGATTGATTATTGCAGTGAGCAACTGGTTGTGTGATGCTTAGATGCCTGCCAGGTTAAACCAAAACTACATCTGTGTGAAAGGCTTGCAAGCTGTGGATCAGCAGGCTCATGCATGTGAGGCAGGAGAAGAGTGAGGAACAGCAGAAAATTTCAGAATCCTTTAGGTGGGAGGAAGAGTATATTCTCCTCTTAACAGCTAGTTAATCAGAAGAACATGGAGGACTGGTTCTGTGTGACTGTAGGGGAGCCATTTTTCACTCCAATAGCAGTAGGGGTTGCATAGAGCTGCCTCTGGTGCTTGTGTGCCCAACATAAAAGACCCAGATGAAGTATGTCAACAAAGCCGAGAAAAGTTTTAGCTCTGAGAGTACTCCCTTCACGCTTGCATATGCATATAAAGCAGCTCCTCAGCAACCTGATAAAAACACAATGGTGTTAAAAAACAAAATGGTAAGGCTTGCTGCATAGAAAAAGCTTCCTGGCAGGGTGCGACTTTTCCTAAGCTGGAGATGTGATACTGTGATGGAAGTCCTCCATGTGTGGTGCTGTACTGAGATGAAATCCTAAGCTCTGTGACCACACTAAATGTGGTACCACTGTCCTTGAGCATGACTAATGAATCCATTTTAATACTGATGATGTCCTTCTTCCACTCAGTAACATCCATGAAGCTCTGAAGAAAAGGATTTGGGGGTGTCAGTTGATGAAAAACTCAACATGAGCCGACAATGTGCGCTTGCAGCCCAGAAGGCCAACTGCATCCTGGGCTGCATCAAGAGAAGCGTGACCAGCAGGGTGAGGGAGGTGATTCTGCCCCTCTACTCAGCTCTCGTGAGACCCTGCTTGGAGCACTGCATCCAGTTCTGGGGCCCCAACACAGGAAGGACATGGAGCTGTTGGAGGAGTGCCACGTGGCAGAGGAGTGCCACGAAGATGATCAGGGGGCTGGAGCACCTCCCCTGTGAAGGCAGGCTGAGAGAGCTGGGGTTGTTCAGCCTGGAGAAGAGAAGGCTCCGGGGGGACCTGACAGCGGCCTTCCAGTACCAGAAAGAGGGCCTAGAGGAGAGCTGGGGAGGGACTCTTTAGAAGGGCATGGAGCGACAGGGCGAGAGGTAATGGCCACAGACTGGAAGAGGGGAGATTTAGGCTAGATGTTAGGAAGAAATTCTTTCCTGTGAGTGTGGTGAGACACTGGCACAGGTTGCCCAGATGGGTTGTGGGTGCCCCCTCCCTGGCAGTGTTCAAGGCCAGGCTGGATGGGGCTCTGAGCAACCTGGTCTAGTGGGAGGTGTCCCTGCCCATGGCAGGGGGTTGGAACTAGGGGATCTTTAAGGCCTCTTCCAACCCAAAGCATTCTATGATTTATGTTTCATTTAGCAGTCTTCTGCTGGCCACCATTTACATGCCTCCTGGAATACTTCCTTTCCTGCAGAGGTAGCTCGTGGGCTTCTTGTAGAAGTGCTCCTGCAGACTGCAGAGAATGTTCCATACCTGACAGCCTGAAGAATGTGAGTAGTTGTCTAGTGGTGCAGCACACAGCATGGTGGCCTGGACCACACTACCTCACAGGATATACGCTGTTGGACCAAGGCACAGTAGGCAGGGACCTTCACAGATGTGAGCTGCCCAAACATTATGATTGTGTACCCTACAGGACATTGTAACTTTAAAGGTTTCCCCTTGTTGTCACAGCTGAGATAATTAATTGCAGCCCAAAGGTTGTTCTCAGCAATGTGGGCAACCAGGAAACCCCTAAAAGTACAGCCAGCCTGGTTGTCTCAGGCTGTAAGCCATGGGTTTTATTTAGTGCACTACAGACCCTTAGACTCCTAAGACTGTGATATAAGGGTTGCGGGTTACATTGTGTGTCCATGTGAGAGACATTTTAAATACTTACTCCTTCATTTCCAGTCTTTTCCTGACTTCCCTTTCTTTTGATCCCTTGAAAACTGAACAACATCTATACGTATGTTGACATACACGTGTGTATTTGTAAATGTGTGGCTATACAAACTTGGTCTTCCCTCTTGGTTGTCTTCACATGAAAAATTTAAATATATTACTTTATAATATATTATATATATTATTAAAGTAATATATTATATTACTTTACTTAAAACCTCTGAACTTGATCCAGAAGAGCGTGCATAAAAGGATGACCAGTTATTATCAATTGATCTGAGAATCCTGCTCTTGATAAATAAATATAAAAGTGAAACCAAGGCACTATATTCCAATCTGAACAGTTTGAACTGAAAAAGAACCTGCTACTAGAAAACTAAATATGAAAAAAAGTCTTCAGAAAGGTCCATTGTTGTAAATGGATCTACATCTGTGGAAAACATCAAAGTCAGTATGTCTTTTCCTTTGAACTGTATTCTCTTTTATCCTCCATTTTTCTTCTATATGTTTATGTATAAAAATCCAATATGATTAACACTCTAGCATCTTTCCACCAAAATCATGAGTTAATACAAGTTAAAGCAGCAGCTCAATGAAATAGACTTGAAGGGTATTACTGCCAGTGGAGGGTCTTTATTTACCTGTTCCTTTCCAAAAGCATGAAGACGGCATATTCAAATGTTTCCATTAGAGGTCTGCTTTTGCTAAAATCACTATTACTTCAGATATTCAGACAAATTCTGATTACTTCCAAAAATCACAGATAAAAGTTTCAATTAAAAGAATCTTTTCTTACATATTTCTAGGACTGAGCAAAAACTGGATACATAATTTTAAAAAGTGAATTTAGGGGAGTATGGGGAATAACTTTTTGGAGAAAAGCTGGGTAACATTAATATCAATTCCTATAGTGTTTGCCCCATAGACTGTCGAAAATGTTAAAGTTTGCTCAACTGTTTTTTCTGTACTGATGGTTCCATCCATCAAGAAAATGATCCTAATACTATCAGATATGAACATCCTTAAAATGAAACTAAATATACATTTGACATTCATAATCTTGTTATTAATCAGTGTTTCTGAATTTTTCCCTTTCTAAGACTGTAAAAAAGTTTGTTAACATTAAGCCAAATTCTTCTCAAAAAAAGCAGTAATTCTGCAGGGTGACTATTCCTCTGAAAAATCCATCAAAACAACATGCAGTGTGTTTTAGCTTTTTTGTTTGTTTGTTTGTTTGTTTGTTTTTTATTAGCATATGTGAACTAATAAAAATTGGAAATGTATATTTGAAAAAAGCTAACATTGAAGCAGGAATTGCCCATAATGAATAGAAAGAATGCTACTTATGAAATCAGTAGTACCAAAAGTGGCTAGCAATAATATTAACCATGTCAAATATGTGAATTCTGAACACACTGTCAGAACTATGGGCAGCCATCTTCACATACCACAATCTTCACAAGGTTGCTGTGACAAGAGTACAGTTTTGGGTGTTCTTTTTTTTTCCTTTTCTTTTTTCTTTTCTTAAATGTCCATAAAACTGCTGGTGTAGCAGTATTAAGGGTGGGAGTCAGGCAGAAAAAAATTTGTGTTAAAATTTTCCCTTGTTCTCTTGTTTTGCAAATCTCTTTTCCCTTGGTAAGGAGTATTTTGAACATGCTAATATAGAATAACTTCTGTAAGTTGTTCTGTTGGGACGTCACACTTTTGTTTAGCGTATGGTTATGAGCAATTTATCAGTTCAGATCTTGCAGGGGTTAATGAGAGGAAACACAGAGCGTGCAAAGCAGTCTAGCATCACAAATAAAGCTTATGACATAGAGCTTTTGGCTCTCAGAGCCTGGGGAAGATGGTATTTTTTCATAGGATGCAACAATCTCTGTACTACATTCATCTTGTTTCTCTCTGTTAGGGGAGGATATGTAGAAGGAGATCATGCACCCTATAAGCACCTCTGAGGAGTTTTATAAACTTTTTTACGACCCTTGTGCAGTGACATCAGAATAGCAATGGCATCCCCATTGGTACCACAAGTCCTATAAAGCTCACAAGGGAATTTCTCTTTTGTGATGTTCTGTGAAACATCAATGTTTTATCCATGCTAGTAAGTTAAAAGAGAGTAGTGAGCACTCCCTGTACTGCGCAATTGAGCTGGAAGTATTAGAAATATCTTCTTTCTTTCATTTATTTATTGATTCCATCCCTTCTGAGGTACTGTAGACAAAATTTCCCATGAAGACATAGCCCATAAGGGTAATATGTCTATTAAACTCTTCTGCACTCTCTGCTTAAAATAAACATTATAAACATAGAAACTCCTTGTGTCTAGAGTTACTTGCAATGACTTTATTTTTACTCTTCTTAGCTTTAAGCAGCTTCAACCTGTGGTCCTGAAATGTGCAATTATGGATACACCTCATTACCTTTTGACTGGCAACATTTTCTTCAGCTGAATAAAAAAAGAAAAAAATTGTTGACCAGAAATGCCTTGCTCCTCTAGCAGACTGAATTGTGGTGCCCAATTGGAATGGTTTCATTTGGTGGCCCCTGAGGTTGTAAACATAGTATCCTATAATGAGTCATTAAATTGCCCATGTTCCCCAAAAGAGAATGAAAGGTATTTGTGATATTTGCTCCATGCACATACGTGTATATGACTGCAGGCTTTTGTTATCTAGATGCATCAGCTTTTACTTTGTTTCTAACCTTCTATAAAATGTATTGCACTGCTGGCCCTACCTGCAGAGCTCGCAAATAAAAACCAATTGTCTTTTTAACTATTCTCTTATTTGTTTTGTGCATAATTTGTGCTAGCACACATAAACACACACAAAGTAAATAAGTACACCTGAAATAGATTTAACCAATAAAGTCCAAATGACATGAATTAATCTGCATATATATAAATGAGACAATAATTCAAACTGAAAAGAAGCTGACTACAGAAATCTTTGTGAAATGCACTGTTTAATCCCATTGGAAGACAGAAAAAAATATATATACTTTCACGGGAATGTTCTTTAGCAAGGGTAATAATATAAGGGGTAAAAAGAGAGATCAGTGATTCATTAGAAACTATTCTTCCTTCTTATTAAATATGAAACAAGAAAATAATAATTAAAAAAAACAGTAAAATCTCATTTACTCTGAGAGAGAATAGACTTGTCAAGAATATTATCATCAGGATTTGAGTTTTCTTCCACAGTTAACTGGATTTTCTTTCTTTACTGAAAAGGAATTTCAAAGCATCATTAAATAAAATTCCATCTTAAAAAATTAAATTTAATTCTCACGGAATTACTCTGACCACTGGAGAACATATTTTGAGGACAAGGTCAGCATCTTCCTTGTCTATTTTGAATAATATAGAGGAGAAAGATTTCAATAGGTACAGATTATTATGCTTTATTACTTATGAATTATTATTTCATTTTCTCATGCTTAAAGAAACTTAACTGTAAGAACGTCTGTAAGTAGGAGTGAAAAATGTGGAAGATTATGAGAAAGATACATACTTTTCATACTTTAAACAGATTTCAAAAGTTACAGCTGGACAAGGTCAGCATCTTCCTTGTCTATTTTGAATAATATAGAGGAGAAAGATTTCAATAGGTACAGATTATTATGCTTTATTACTTATGAATTATTATTTCATTTTCTCATGCTTAAAGAAACTTAACTGTAAGAACGTCTGTAAGTAGGAGTGAAAAATGTGGAAGATTATGAGAAAGATACATACTTTTCATACTTTAAACAGATTTCAAAAGTTACAGCTCCAGAAAATTTTATTTAGTTCTCATTTTTGTGTTTAATTCTGAAATAACATCACCTGTATCAAATCCCAGAAAACTAGCACTATAGTTCGTGAGAAGGACATAAAAGAAAGATGGTTTTTGTGGATAATCTACCAAAATGCAAAATATCATGATTTTCTGAATGAAATCTTCCTTGATGTTCTGGAGACAGTCATGGTAAGGACAGTTGGACAGGACAATATTTCCCCAAGAAGACAAGTTTCCAACAACTGGATCCATTTTTATATCAGGGCTGAGGAACTTTTTCAAACAGATGAACTGGAGGAAAAAATGTGGACGGACAGAGCACCATGTATAATTCCAGTAATTTCAAATCATTTAGGTTTTGATTGTTTATAAACAAGTCTTATTCAGCACAGTCTCTAATATATGAACATTTTCAACCAGAGCTAAGTCTCAGCAATTTCTTTAAAGGTATCTAAATGGGGTATTTGACCATTTAAAAACCTGTGTACAAACGTGTTGAATTAGAAGGTTGCTTGAAAATTCTTATTTCTCACATACAGCTTAATTTCAAACAAATAGATATGTTGTAATTAAAAAAA
>VXAV01001961.1:85098-105934 GCA_013399715.1 Alectura lathami | reverse complement strand
TGAGGAAAAGTTGAGGGAGTTGGGGCTGTTCAGCTTGGAAAAGAGAAGGCTCCGTGGAGACCTCATTGTGGCCTTCCAATACATAAAAGGAGCTTACAGGCAGGAGGGGGACTGACTTTTTGCCCGGGTGGATAATGGTAGGACAAGGGGGAATGGGCTAAAAGTGAAAGAGGGGAGGTTTAGGTTGGCCATCAGGAAGAAATTCTTCCCTGAGAGAGTGGTGAGGTGCTGGCACAGGCTGTCCAGAGAAGCTGTGACTGCCCCGAGAAGCTGTGACTGCCCCATCCCTGGCTGTGTTCAAGGCCAGGCTGGATGGGTTCCTGGGCAGTTTGATCTCGTGAGCTGGTGGCTGGCAGCCCTGTCCACGGCAGGGGTGTTGGAACCAGATGATCTCTGAGGTCCCTTCCAACCCAAGCCATTCTATGATTCTATGATTCTATGATTCTATGATTCTATGATTCTATGATTCTATTTCTAGATTTATATGTTTTTAACCATATGAATCTTTAAATGGGAGATGTTTTATGCTAGTATTCAATATATTGATTTTAAACAAGACATTTTAAATTAACTAGTGAGTAGTAAACATTAATTTTTATTAGGCATAGTTCTAAGTCTTTCAAGGGCTTGCAACATGATGTTGCACTTTATATGCACACTGACATTGAGCCAACCTGAATGCTATTTTGAACTTGTCACTGTACTTTGATCTAACTTCTCCCGTCTGCACCACTAGATTCCCTGTATATCTGGTTTCAGCCATAAAGGGATTGTTCATATTCCTTCATCTTCCACTTTTAATCAGAGAATTTAATGATTTTGAAAACTTGCTTAATTACTGTTCCTTCATTGCCTCCTATACTCATTATCATAAACAGTACATTATATAACCTGCTTTCATAGTCATGAAGAGATTGAAAATGTGTTATTCTAAATGAGAAATTTTCATAATTTATACCACTGTGTGTATTAATTATATCAAATCAACCTTTGGAAAATTTCAGTGAGGGAAGAAAGGATACCATACTCAAGGTGTGTATTTTTCTCCCCACACAACCTTTCACTAAGCTGAGACACAGAACCACCACCAAAAGTTAATTAAGTCCTGAGATGTGCAGAAGCATCTCCTATAAAATTGGTTGATAAGTTTAAGTGCAAATTTACATGTAAATATTGTACGTGTGAAAGGAGAAAAAGACATCTTATAAAGAAGAATGTTTCTATTGAGGCAACTGATGGGTTTACTAAAACTAGATCTATGACATTTCTGGAGAAGAAAGAAATATGCAAATACCAATCACAGTACCAACTATTTAAAAGCCAACAAAGAAACCTGAAACAAGGATTCTATTTAAGATTACAGCCATATTCTCCTCCATGCAAACACAGAATCACAGAATCACAGAATGTTAGAGATTGGACGGGACCTCTAAAGATCATCTAGTCCAATCCCCCCACCAAAGCAGGAACACCTAGATCAGATTGCACAGGAACACGTCCAGGCGAGTTTTGAATGTCTCCAGAGAAGGAGACTCCGCCACCTCTCTGGGCAGCCTGTTCCAGTGCTCTGTCACCCTCACTATGAAGAAATTTCTCCGCATATTTAAGTGGAACCTCCCATGTGCCAGCCTGCACCCATTGCCCCTTGTCCTGTCACTGGATGTCACAGCGAAGAGCCTGGCTCCATCCTCCTGACACCCACCCTTTACATATTTATAAACATTAATTAGGTCACCCCTCAGTCTCCTAAGCTGAAGAGACCCAGCTCCCTCAGCCTTTCCTCATAAGGGAGATGCTCCACTCCCTTCATCATCTTGGTGGCTCTGCGCCGGACCCTCTCCAGCAGTTCCCTGTCCTCCTTGAACTGAGGGTCCCAGAACTGGACACAATACTCCAGATGCGGTCTCACCGGGGCAGAGTAGAGGGGGAGGAGAACCTCTCTCGACCTACTAACCACACCCCTTCTAACACACCCCAGGATGCCATTGGCCTTCTTGGCCACGAGGGCACAGTGCTGGCTCACGGTCACCCTGCTGTCCACTAGGACCCCCAGGTCCCTTTCCCCTGTGCTGCTCTCCAGTCCTCCTGCTACAGGATTCCAGTACATTAGGCAGCTTGCTGGCTGCGAGCTCAGCTTTCCTGGGGACCTTCCTGAGCTCATAGTTTGTACTTGGATTAGTGAAGTGATAGTACTGGAAGATATGTCTAGACTGGTTTATCAGTCTGTCATGTGCTATAACCTGATTACTGAGACTGGAGATTTGGGTGAAGTAAAATGTAGCTTCTTCTGGGTTATATGCCCATGTTTTCCTCCCATAGAAACCTGTAGGAAAGGACAACAGGAAGAGGATTGTGTGCAACTCTTTCACTTTGGCACTGACTGAGACACAGACGAAATCCGCATGCACACAGGCCTGAAAATACAGAATCTGTGCCTGGTCTAATACTTTGGGCCTATCTTAAAATAAGTAGAGCTAAGGTTTTAGAGTTCAGGTATTATTTGCAAAAGATACCTTTAAGATTAAACAGACTAATCAGTATCTGGTTATGACATAGAAAGCTGAAGATAATTTTGAGTGAGAAGAACACAATTCATCTATTGTGTGGCAACTTTCTAATGTAACGTGCAGAAATCAAGGATTTGACGAGCAGTCACATTTCCTTTGTGCAGTAATATCACGTTCGTGTAAGAACCTGTAAAGTTTTGATTATGTCTCAAAAGCTTGCTTAGAATTGAGTGACTGTCTTAAGATATGGGGCACTATGCCAGGTGGGATTGCTCAAGATAAAAGAGACGGTTTCTTGACTCGCATTGCCAAAGAAGAGCAGAAGCTGTGTGCCAACAGACTGGTGAAGACTTGTTCTAAAAGCTGGGTCAAACCACAACCATGTCTCCTTATGGGACCATGCAACAGCTCGTGACCACCCGGCGGCCACCTGAAGACCCCCGGAGTGGAAACGAGCATGTGGAGAGTACGAGCTCTCCACTTGAACCACCGTAGACAGAACAACAGAAGGATAATGTGCTGTTGTCATGGTGATCTTAGCAGTTGGACCAGATAAAAGGGCTGTGAGCAACTTGCCATTTGTTGGCTTGCCACCAGAGACTCCAGGACCCCTTGACTCTGAACCATCAATGGACTCCTGGAACATCCATCGTACCTCCTAGTTGGTGACTATTCTTGCAACCCTATTTCAAATACTTGCTTAATTCCCACTGATCCTTCTGATTTTGTCCTATTACTGCTCTCTCTCAATTGTTGATAATAAAACTAAATTTTATTATTTATTTATTTATGCATGACTTTTGACCTTGTTTGTGTCTTAATTTCATCTCTTGGGATTGGAAAGAAACCTCCCCCAACTACAGAACAGTTGGTACCAATGAAAAGCATGGTAAGGGTGAAGGCAATACAGATTCTAGATTGCTCCTGTTCTCTAGTCTTAGAAGTCAAAGTAACACCTGAAGATATGTTGTGCTACATTGTCTTCCTGGACATTTGTCACAACTTCAACCAAACCCCATCCTCTAGACAGCCTGGACGTTTTCCTCCTCCACTTTCACATACACATAGGAATCAGAGTCAGTGTGGTCTGAAAATCTTGGTATATGATGCGCTCTTCATATACTGTTCTCAATTCTGGAAAAACAAACAAACAAACAAACAAACAAACAAACAAAGAGAACAGTAGGATCTGTTTTCATGAAACAGAAAAATCTTGTTGTTGGTGTGTGTGTGTGTGAGAGAGATTTGTTGTTGTTGGTGGTGGTTTTTGTCAGTGTTGGTGGTGGTGTGATTATTTAGTGTGCTAATATTCAAGGTTTCTTATCAGGTCATACAGAAAGCATTTCACACTTCTGTGGTAGTTCTCTGTTCTCATTTACTCAGAGACTAAGCAAAGTATAAAAGCATCCATCAGGTAGCTAAGATACATTACCCCTTTCTAACATATGATTTAAGCCATCCATCAGCCACTGTATAAACCTTGCTAGACAGTTTTAGTATGAAAACCTTGAGCTTTACAGTGTAGCATTTATCACATTTTCGAAGTTAGTTCTCTGGAAATACAAGTGTATTGTTTTGCTCTGTCACCTCTCCTCTTTCCAAAATGTTTTGGATTTTTCATGAACTCTAGTCATATTCAAGTCTCACAAGAGCCAATACATCACGCTAGCCCAGCAGAATATACACGTTTAGTACTGAAGTAGTGCATTGAGAGCATCTGCGTGTTTGCAAATATTCTTGTATCTATTCTTGTATACACATAATATACATTGTCAAAAATATTTCTATTAAATTATTTTCAATGGGTGATGTCATTTCATTAGCAGTGTTTAATTTTGGTCAAGAGCAGAACAGAAATTTTTATCTTCATCTTCAGTAAAACAAGTTAAGTATTAGTGAAGAGGCTGCAGTTCAATTATACTTGATTAAATAAACGGACTTCAGCTCTTTTTGTCACAGTTTCATGAGGAATGAGCTGAAGCTGGTTTTGCAGAGTTTGTAACTGCTGTGAGAAAATTAAGAAAAACATTATCCTTTTATAATTATTTTACTATAAATCTTTCCTATATTAACATGATGGCATGGAGCTGTTGGAGCACGTCCAGAGGCCACAAAAATGATTTGAGGGATGGAACACCTCCCCTGTGAGGACAGGCTGAGAGAGTTGGGGCAGTTCAGTCTGGAGAAGAGAAGGCTCTGGGAAGACCTGACAGCGGCCTTCCAGTATCTAAAGGGGGGCTAAAAGAAAGAAGGGGACTGGCTCTGTAGCAGGGCCTGCTGTGATAGGCCCAGGGGAAATTTTTTCAAACAGAGAGGGAAGATTTAGCCTGAATGGTATTGACTGTGCAATTGTCTATTGCTGTTACAGTAGCAGATACATTTTAAAAATCTTTTTCTAATCCATTTACCCCAATTCTGGGGATGAAATTCTAATAAGACACCTCCATCTCCATCCTCCATATCATGGTCATGATATGTCCCTGTTCTGTTACTTAAATTTTGCAAATTGATCTCCCATGTTTCAGTTTTTCTTTTTAAATCTACTTTATAATTTTCAGATACTCTCCAACAACAATAAAGAATTTTGATCAAGGCCTTATTTCCTTTGCCTAACTTCTTTTTCTGGTATTGATGCTGGCCCAAAAATTGTTCCCAAACTTTATTTGGCTCATAGCAATTTGATCAGATCCAGTCCTGACTCCAGGACTGTTCCTTCCAGCCCTCTTTAGCCACCTCCTCCTCCAAGGCATTCCATTTATCGTTGTTCACTTCGTGTCCCTGTATCCTGCAAACTATATCAGACATGTCTTTCAGCAAGGTTTCTTTGGATACTGAACAACAAACCAACAATGAACCAAATACCAAGATACCATGGTTTTATTGTCACATCAAAACTTAACTACACTAACATCTAGTTCTAAGCAAAATACAAACATGATTTAAACAAAAGTCTACTAAACATAATACAGCCAATTTAAACACAAACATATGAAAATGTATTAAAGTAGAAGAAAATCACAGTTGTCAAACTGACAGGTTATGGTGTCTTTTACTGATTATTCTCACCCTCTGATGTGCAACACCTGGTGAAGTTGTCAACATCTTCTGTTCCCTATCAAAATGTTGTATGCCTTCTTCACTGGGCAGCATCCCTGGACAAGACAAGAGCATCACTTCTGTTATTAGAAGGTTGTTGGATCATGAATAGTGGACTATTTTCTGGCGAATTTCCCCGTCCCTTGGAGAGATCTGTGTGTCTGAGCTGCTCCATAATACTGAGGACCATCCTTTCTCCTCTTCCCTGTCTATCTATACTGAAGGATTTTTATCTGTCCACTGCTTACACCAGTGATGCAAGCTGTCTCATCAGGTCTCAGTTTTTGCAACAACCTTCTAACAGAAATCTCCATTCATACTTAAACTTAATATTAGGATGTGCCTTTGTGAATGGTTTGGAAAAAGAGGGGAACTAGTATGTGTCAATGAAACATGGAGTCCGTTGTAATACTAAGATGCAATTTTCTCTCCAGGTTAATGTAAAACTGTTCCTGTTGTATTTGTCTGGTTCATGTGACTGAAGTCCCAAGGCCTTTACAGTAGGTATAGTCAATTTTAATAATCTTAGAATTGCAGTGTTTAGTGAATGTTCCCCATTGTCTTTTGCTTAGAGAGAGCAGAGCTAGAGAGAGAGCTGCATACGAAGATTAAAAATTTAAAAAACATATTTTTTTTTCAGATGAATGTATAGATGAATGCTTCTTATAGAAGATATGGAAACCTTTACTTAACAAAAGCACTCAGAAAATACATGATACCCTATGGAAGGTACCTAGAACATTTCATGTGTTATCTTTGCCCATGATCAATACTTCTAAATATATATTTTTAGTGTCATCAATTTCAAGTGATGGTAGTTGCAAGAATTAACACTAAAGTTCTGAAAATAATGTCAATGGACATCTGAGACTACTGAGTAACTTTCTGGTGTGTGTTTTTCATGACCTGAAGTTTGCAAGTAGAAACTATCCATCCAGTCTCTCTTCCTTTGCTGTTTTACTTTTTACTCTTTTTGTTCTTTTTACTCTCTCTCTTTTTTTTTTTTTTTTTTAACCTAAAACCAACTAATTACCATGTCAACTTGTTGGTGTTTAGAGAGCTAATTTTCTGCATGAGAAGGCTGGAGATTTCTGCTTTGACACTTATCTGCTATTTGATTTCAAGCACTTCTTTGAAACTCCAGGTATCTCCTTATGCCTGTCTATCATTTTACAGCAGGAGATAACATTTCTGAAGTCCTCATTGACTGAAGTGTCCAAGCGAAGTTTTTCAAAAGCATAGTAGGCTTCTACTGGTTAAATGTCACCAAAAGTGATGGGGCACTTCGCTTTCAGCTGCACATACTCATGACAATGCCTTATACATATGTGTGGATCCTAGAGCAATTCATGAAATCCAAGCAAACTGTAGCTTTTACCATTATCTTCTTCTTCTAAAAATAATTAATTGTTTCTATTAAAAGTTCTCCCTCTTCTGAGAGAGCTGATGGAATATTCAGGGAAAAGAATTATTAAAATAAAGAATTCTAAACTGAGTCAAAACTTGATTTACATAACTTAGTGTTTATCAAGAACCAAAAATAAACCTTGTAGAAGAAGTGAGTAACTCCTTTGAAAATCTTGTGAATTAGCTACCCTGGTAATTTAGATGTGTTTTATAGATTCTACTTACATCTTTCATGCCTTAAATTGTTTGACCATTGTGTCCAATCTTGAGTCTGAATAAAACATTTGTACTGACATTCAGGATTCACGGATAGTAGTAGATAGTAGATAGTCTGTGCAGACCTTTCCACATGTGCCTTTGTATACTTCTCCGTAAGGTGTGAAAATCTGTAATTTCACATGTGACCTCAACCACTAGAGTACTTAGAAGTTATGAGCAAACCTATTTGTCCTCCAGACCATTATTTTGTCAAGCAAATGGTGAAGCGGTTATGTGCTGGCTACTCTTGCACACCATGCAATATTTAGTCAATACTTTACAGGTGCCCAAGAAGTATTGAAATCTTCAAAAACAGCTAATGTCAAGGCTTGAGAAACACTCATCTTTGAATTGTATTTCTCTTTGAAAGCAATTTTCATGTGAACATACAAAGACTGATCCATGGTATGTGGATCAATAATGACACTTCAGCAACGAAAGGTTACCTGAGTAATCCCTTGGACCATCACATCTTCCACTAGTCGTTTCCATACCATCCCTAAATTAAGGAAAACTCATTGAATAAATTGGTAAGTATTCAGTTATATGTCCTTATTTATGTATATTTAGATGCGTAGAATACAAGTTGCCAAAAGTATGTTGTTTAATTCAACAAATATAGCACTTAAATAAAATATGAGGGATAAATATCCTAGTTTTTTATATATGTCACAGNATTCTAATACCTGTGTAAAAAAAAAAAAAAAAAAAAAAAAGACAGAGAAAACATCTTGACATAAGCCACAAAAACATCAAATTCAAAACAAATGCTATAAACTAAGTCTTTGTACTAGGGTAATAACTACCCTTCTGAGGGCCTTCCCTGGATTTAAAACCAGGGTAGGAAGTTAGCTCTGATTTCATGAACAGACTTTAGGCTTTTCCTTCTTCTGTTTTTATCTTCTGTCTACCAGCACAGCAGTAAATATCTCAATATTTCAGTTCAGTGGAAAACAGGAAATATGAGTGTTCCTACTTAACTAAAGGTTATTTCCCATGAATATTTTGCTAAAGGGTTGTGATCTCCTTTTCACTCCTGCTCCCACCTGCAGCAGTTATATTCTGATGAGAAATAATTTTCAGTTCTTCCAAGAAATTTCTTGGGAGACCAGCAGGTTATAAAGCACAAATATGTAAACAGCCCAAAGCACATACAGAAGTTTTTAAGATTAATGGAATTACAAAACATCAGTTGCTAGGAAAGATTGTTTTTTGCTTTGCATGGGGCAACTTTGAAAGGCAAAAAATATCCTGATGTCTTCATCAATCTGTCAATATGTCTTTTCAGTCTGCATAATTACATTAAGAAGCTATCATGTAACTTCCTAATTGAATCTGAACAAAAGTGTAATCTACACTAGGAATTTGAGTCTGGAAAAAGTAACTAATACAGAGAAAAGTAAGGAACAATCCACTCTCTCATGTCTCTCATACAAAACCATAACCATGATAATAGTGTGCAACTATTTAATCTGCTTTTCCATTTCCATAGTAGCTAACTTCATTATTTACCACCAGTGTCATAACCTACATGAATCTTGAATAGATGTTTGTAGTTTGCAGGAAGGAAGTGTTTGCAAGTACACATCTCTCACTTGGTAAAAAATGGTTTTGAACATGTTATATCAGTGTTTGGCTTATTAAGGATGTAGTTTCTGTTATTTGTATCACTGTGCTTCTATTGCCATAGAAATAAAACATCAAAGTCAAGTAGGAAGTTGTAAGAACAAAAGGGATTTTGGAGATAGACCTGCACAAGGATTGTGACTTTCCAGGAGTGTATTATCTCTGATGTCCTTGTAGGCTTATTTTCATGAGTTATCCCACTGCTTGGCTGCAGACCTAAAGGTGTCCTGATTTTGACTGACTGAAAATACAAAGTACTATAGTTTGAAAGTAAAACATGTACAAACGTATAAAGCAGCTGACATGCTCAAAAGAAGTGTGTGACATTCAGACCACGATCTCAAGGCTGACATGTCAATTTAAATACGACTGTCAGAATCATATAATACCCCACAGCGGAAGAAACCCACAAGGATCACCAAGTCCAACACTTGACTTCAAAAAAGACCAATCAAAATTCAAACCATGTGTCTCAAAGCATTGTCCAAAGTTCCAGCAAGCCTGGTTCCGTGGGAGCCTGTTCCATGCCCACCACCCTCTGGTGCAGAACTTTTACATAACCTCCAGCCTGACCCTCCCCTGACGCAGCTCCATGCTGTGCCCTCGGGCCCTGTCGCTGTCCCCAGAGAGCAGAGCTCAGCGCCTGCCCCTCCGCTCCCCTGGGAGGGAGCTGTAGGCCGCCATGAGGCCTCCCCTCAGCCTCCTCTGCTCTGGGCTGAACAAACCGAGGGATCTCAGCCACTTCTCACACATCTTGCCCTTGAAGACCCTTCCCCGTCTTCATAGCTCTCCTCTGGATGCTCTTTGATTGTTTTTAGACTTATAAATGAATCCCACAAAATTATCCTACAGAAGAGTCAGTTATCTTTCTGTGTGCTCCAACGACTTCACTATGTTAACAGTCTACCAGCAAAAGTACGAATTCACTCAGAAATCTTTAGAGCCTTGTCCCATTGATACCATGTGGAAAATTAGTAAGTAACTGTTGAAGATGTCAAAAATTGACAAAAATATGCAAAATACAGGGTTTCACTATTAAAAATATGGGGCAATTTATATATACTTAATTTATGAAGTTACCTTTACTAAAGCATTAAAATCTCATCTATTGCATCAATGTACAATTTAAACACATTTATTTGTTTTCATTTTTAACTTAGACTTCTATTATTTCAGAAGGAGGCAAAAGATAATGGTTCTGAGATTTTAAAGTGGATTTTCAAAAAGGGTGCACTGTTTATTTTCTTATTTGTTTACTCTAGGACTAATAAAGTCAGACTATAATTTTGCACAACAACATTCAAATGACAACTTCCTTTTTCTGCCCTTTCCTTGCTTAATAAGAGAATATAAATCATTCTTATTATCTCCAGAATAACAAATAATCTTCCAAAATCCACTGCTGTGCTTAAAGTCATACCAAGTATCGGTAAAGTTAAAAGGGCTGTAGTGTTAGAGTGGGACTGTATATGTTATTAATATTTTCATAATAGTGTTTATCATAATGATACATTTTTCAATGCAATTTTTTTCTGTTAAATAGGGTATAAATTATTTAAATAAATACCTTACGTCAGAGGTTCCTGCTTAAAAGAGTTTTCTGATTATAAACACTTCTCCATTCCTGTCTGTAGTGATTTTGGGACTTTGAAATAGGCAGTGGCAAGTGACAGTGTCTTTTTTTTTTTTTTGTTTAGGCTGGATACAGTAATGACCTTGCTGCTTTCATTCTGTGATGGATATACCGAAGCCACACACATGGCAATGCATTTGCAGTATATCTTGGAATTCATAGAATCAGATAATTATTTGAATTGGAAAGCACCTTAAAGATCATCCAGCTCCAACACCCTGCCATGGGCTGGCTGCCACCCCCCAGATCAGGCTGCCCAGGGCCCATCCAGCCTGGCCTCAAACACCCCCAGGAATGGGGCACCCAAGGTTGGTCTGGGCAGCCTGGGCCAGGGCCTCATCATCCTCTGTGTAAAAAATTTTCTCCTGACATCTGACCTAAATCTCACCTCTTTTCCACCTTTTCTTGTCCCTGTCAGGCTGTGTAAAATGTTGGTCTCTCTATTGGTTGTAAGCTCTCTTTTAGTACTGGAAGGCTGCAATGAGATCTCCCTGGAGCATGCTCTTCAGACTGAACAAGCCCAGCCTTTCTTCATAGGAGAAGTGCTCCATCCTTTTGAATGTCTTCATGGTCTCCTCTGAACCCACTCCAACTGCTCCACATCTTTCTTCTGCTGGAGGCCCCTGACCTGGATTTTAAAGATTTTAAAATGTTCTCATGATTCCCTGTTGGGCTAATATTTCTTCATCCTGTTTAATGTATTCTTTATTCCATAGCCATAACATTTCTGCCATAGTGCAGACTCCATAAAGCAACAATTTTTTTAACAAAAAGCCAAACATTATTTGCCTTAAAAGCTGGGGCAGTTCAGTTCCAGCTGTTTGCTTCTCTCAGGCAGCATTTCTGAAGGAAGATATGTTTGCTTTTGAATTTCTGTCAAACGTAACAACAAATTAAAAATAGAGAATGACCATTTTAAAAATACTTCATAAGGAAGAAATAGCTGTGTCACAAAGAACAGAAGGAGCAAGGACTGCAGGTAGATACGATAATCAAGGAGACAGCCCATTATTAAGCAGTGACTAGACCTTGTGATCAACCTGTTTTTCAGCCAATGAAAACTAAAAGAAAGCTCAATCCAGTTCCCTGCAGGGTCCGTAAAGTATATTTGTCCTTAGGCCAGTTCAGTAATTATGTGATTGGAAACCTCTCTGTGATATCCCATTACATTAAGACTACCAACAAACTTCTGGAATTAGAGTAAAAGAAAAAAAAAAAAGAGGTAGAAAGAAAATAGACATAGTGAAGAAAAAAATTGCCTTCAAGTAATGAAAATTTGCTGGTCTGTAATCTCTAGTCTAAGAAAACTGTGAGGGGGTTTGACTAATTTAATCTCCTAACATAATTGAAAATTAAATTTCAGTTTTAATCTTTCATTCTTTCTCTCAATTTTTTCCATATCACAGAACAAACAACACCTCCAGCTCATTTTTGCTCTGTATTGCTATGCAGAATTGGAGAAAGGTTACACAATTCATTAAGAAACTGTGCAAATTTTGTTCAATGGCTGCATTTGTACTTAGATTTACACTTGCTCTTAAGTGAATTTAAAAATTAATTTGAATGCTGTGGATGATTTCTATTTTAATTTGTTTTTTTTTTTTTTTCCTTGCACTTCTCACCTGGTTTAGCAACTCAGGAGAGAAGGCAAGCAGAATTTATATATAAGCAGTAAATCCATTCAGTCCCTTCCACTAATCGCTCAGTTACTGTATTGTTCTGAAATACTGAATTATTTCTTAGTTTCAGGCTCATTGCTATTTAAGATTTTGGGGGTAGCAAGAAAGGTTTTGGGTAAAGAATGATCTTTTTGCTATAACCGTCATCATAGATAATTGGTTGGGAAAATAGGCAGGATTTTCCGAAAAGTAGGGAAAATTTCATGGCTTTTGGAGTACTACACCACAAAAAGTTTTCCATTTGAACCTTTTCTGACAATAGAAATTCATGCTGCTTAGTAGCACACGCAAGTGTGTAGTTTGGAAGCTCATGAAAGTACTGAGGCCTGCTGCTGAGCCATGCCTGGCAGCTCAGTCTGTTGCTCTGCTCAGAGGAAGATAGAAAACAGACAGAAAGTCTCAGAATGGCAGGAACATTAGATCATATTCCTATCAAGGTATAGCTTATTTAGGGAATTCTGATGCCAAATCCAGCTTCACACAGTATGAACCTCACCACCATTAATTTTAAAACAGCTTTATTACTCAGAGAGGCAGAGACTTGTAGAACTTCATTAAGCCATAGAACGGTGTCATTTGGAAGGGACACTTCAAGATCATCTCGTTCCAACCCCACTGCCATGGGCAGGGATATCTTTCACTAGATTAGGTTGCTCAAAGCTGTGTACAACCTGACTTCAAATATGTCCAAAGCTTCTATAGCTCCTCTGGAAAACCCGTTCCAGCGTCTCACCACCCTTAATGTAAAAAAATTTCTTCCTTATTTTCAACTTTAATTTACCCTCTCTCATTTTAATACTATTTCCTCTCCTCTCCTCTCCTCTCCCTCTCCTCTCCTCTCCTCTCCTCTCCTCTCCTCTCCATGCAGACAAGGTCTGGCAGCTCTGCAGCAATTGCTTAGTGCTTTTCTGGCCTTTAAAACCATTCTAACGATTACATGAGACNCCTCTCCTCTCCTCTCCCTCTCCCTCTCCCTCTCCCTCTCCATCTCTCCCTCATAACAGTAGGAGAAAATGCTGAACATCTAGAGGAAATATGGACCCTAAAAGATACATACCAATGCTATGCGTCAGTAGGGAATAACTCTTCAAGAGTCCTTCTAGAGACTTTATTAACAGCTCTCCCCCAGGTTTTATACGCAGAGGGTAACGTAATCCCCTGTGTAGTGAGGTGATGCTAAATGGTATAATATTTTACACTGCTTCTCGCCTAAACTTATTGCTTTGAATTTAGGAGGACATAAAGTAAAACCAATTAAAGATAATGCACTTTTTATTATTTTATGTACTTTAATAGCTTTTGGAGACCTTTGCCAAGATTTTGCTACGCGCTACGCAAATATATAATGTCAGTCTATACCCTAAAGTTCTCATTTTCTATAAAAAAGTACCAAGGCCAATAAGTGTTATTATTCTTATTTTACAGCTGAGGAAGCTCAGACTGAACTAAAAATAAACTCCCAAAGTCAGAGGGAAAATTCTGAAATAGGCAGGAGTGAAATGCATATCTTTGTCTGGTACTTAAGGCACATCTCCTGCTCATGTCAGTCTTCAATGAAGTGCATGGACAGAATTCCTGTCTGCAAAACAAATTCTTTAATAGTTGAAGAGTAGGATATAACAGTGTTATTAGTGGAATAAATATTAGGCTGGGATTCATAAAGAGCTGTTCCTGGACAGGAAGATATATACATTTTTTCCTTTTCTGTTCCTTTCTGAGTTGTAGCATAAGTGAGACTTAGAAAATATAAAGTGGCACTGTGTTTCGCCTTGTGCTTCCTTACAGTTCTTCCTGTTGCAAGATCTTGTTGAGTTGTCTAGCTCTGCCCTAGCTAATAAATCGAAATAGAGAGATATGTACTTAATCAATATCAACAGCCCTTGGTATTTCTCACAAGGTTTTAAACTGACTTTTAGTATTTAGACTTTAAAATCCATTCTTATAATTGCAGCATATTTGAGGCAAAGTGAAATAACAGCTATAAAGCGATGACAATGCCAGGCCAAATTATGTGCTGGGTTCAGAATAATGTGGTTTAGCTAATTTTCCCTGTTGAAATGTTCATTATATGCAAACTAAACATTATAAGGAAACTATGTATACATGCAACAAGTTTTAAGATATAGAGATTTATTTTACATCAGGAAGAAACTAAGTGCAGTGCATTTCAGTGAAAAACAGTGGAAAACATGATATGTAAGTGTCATAGCTATTACACTTGGTAATAGATAGTGTAATGTCCTCATTTTCTTCATCTAACTTCCTCTTATTTTGGCAGAATTTCATAGAATCGTAGAATGGTTTATGTTGGAAAAGACCCTAAACATCATCCCGTTCCAACCCTACTTCTGTGGACAGAGACACTTTCTGCTAGACTAAGTTGCCCAGAGTTCCATCTAACCTGTCCTTGAACATTTGATTTAGGTGTATTTGTTTTCTCCTCAAGTAAGACCAAGGTATAGGAATCTGAAGGAATAACTTGTTTAATGGCATAATGTTTTGCATCAAAAAGCACCTCACTTAGAAAACAATGAGGTATATATTTAAGTAATTTCCAACATAATTTAGTTAATAAGTAATTAGTTGTGCCATTCATTTCAAAGGGATATAGACATGTGACTGCATAATAGTACATGGTTGAACAATGCTTTTCTGAGTTAGTTTGAATGTAAGTATCATTGCTGGAGTTTCTTGAAGATAAACTGCAATAGATGCATTTAAGTTCTTTTTTGGTTATGAGATAAAATCAAGTGTGTAATTTTCTTATTGCTTAACCACTGTGATATATTTTTTATATAAATATTTAGGAGAAAATGCATCCAGCTCTCTCGAAAAATCACACATACCAAAATTCAGACTTGTATTTTCTTATAGAATGCATTAAAACTCTCAATATACATGTAGAGAGTGATAATAACTAAAAAAAAAAATTAAACTTAGAAAATAAAATTAAATAAAATATGAAATGGTATGCAACTGTATTAGGTGACATAAAATTTAAAGATAATACAGAGCTTTTAGTTTATTTTGAATCCAGAAAAGAAGAAACGAGGTGCAGTGGGGGGAGTAGAAAAAGGAAGTAAGAAGTCAATGTTTTAGCAGGATAAATTTATCTTTTACTGGACCTTTTCCTTTATCTTCTGATTTTACTATTTTGTCTAGCATTTTTACTAAGAATGGTGACAATATTAAGAATGTTAAAGAAAAGAGTGTGCAACAGAGAAAACAAATAGGAATGGCTGCTTTTAAAACATCTGTAAACACAGTAAACTTCTTACTATACCTCTGTTACCAATGCAAAATGGATGAGGAAATCTTTTTTTCTTTCGAAATCTACAAGTATTTTCTGCTCTTTATTGTTACTGTTTTAACGAGTAGGTAAGATCACAAAGATAACCTTGAAATAAAAAGAATGTGGGAAATAAAAGTCTTCCATGGTTAACCCTCTTCTCCAATAGTTGATATAGCTGAGCCATGCAATCTCTTAAATATTTTATATGGTTCAGCATGATACAAACAGAAAATAAACTCACTGTAGTCTTATAAATAGTCTCCTAACAACTATATATATACAACCTGAAAGTAATATGGTGGGAAGGTGAAACTCCCACTTTGCCAGTCCTGAAAAAAAAAAATGAAAATACTTGATAGATACTCCTCCTTATAATTTCTTCTGCCTTGCACACCAGAGAAGAAAGTCTTCAAATTAAAATAAATAAATAAAACAATGACTCTTTTTCAAACAAAATCACAGTGATAACTGATAACTGTGGATTCTTAAAAAATGTATATGATTATTGACACCATTTGCTGCAGGGGGCAATAAGCCAGAGGTAAAAAAGTGAATCTTTGACAAAACCAGACAGAACAGATTGCATCCTACAAACCAATTGGTAGAAGTGAATTTAATAACATATTAGAGAATCTCAAATATTCATTCATTTTGAAGACAGCATTGTAGGCTTCAGTGTTATAATCCACCCAGCAAATTTAAAATCACGCTCCCTTTCTCTGTGGTTAGATGGAATGTAAGTCCCATACTGTGGGATCAGAGAAGAAGAGCAATATTCTTAAAGGAGAATGAAGATCTTCAGAGCGGGTCCAGAGGAGGCCACAAAGGTGCTCAGAGGCTGGAGCACCTCTGCTATGGAGAAAGGCTGAGGGAGGTGGCGGTGTTCAGCCTGGAGAAGAGAAGGCTTGGAGGAAACCTCTTGGTGGCCTTCCAACACTTCAACTTATAGCCAAGAGGGAGAGTGACTTTTTAAATGGACGGACAGTGACAGGAGAAGGGGGAATGGTTTTAAACTAAGAGGAGAGATTTAGGCTAGCTGTTAGGAGGAAATCCTTTACTCAGGTTTGGTGAGGCCCTGGCCCAGGCTGCCCAGAGCAGCTGTGGTTGCCTCGTTCTAGAGGTGCTCAAGGCCAGGCTGGGTGGGCCCTGGGCAGCCTGATCTAGGGGGTGGAAATCCTACCCATGGCAGGAGTATTGGAATTAGATTATCTATAATCTGTAATCTATCTTGGTTTCCTTCCAACCCAAGTGATTCTATGATTCTGTGATTTCTGTTACAGGAGAAAATGTGTCATTAATTTACAAGTATTAACTGTGAAGATTTTATCTTTCAGTTTATGAAAGCATTAAGTATCTGAGACTTTTGACTAGTTTAATTATAGAGTGTACTTTGCCAGGGAGCTGATAATGAACAGTAGAATATTTTTAGAAACAGCTGAAATACATGTGAAAATTGTAAAAGTCCACGATGCTGGTTTTCCTTCTGTTTATCTGATTTTTTGGTGTTTCCAGTGTACTAATCACCATTATTGACACTAATGGATAGGTTTTTTTAAGTCATATAGATAAATGGGCATGGAAAAGAGTTAGAAATTTACAGCAGAAAGAAGTATGTTTTTCATATGTATGGTGTGCACTGAAGCCCTGGATAATCAGATATTTAGAATCCAAGAAGATTTTCAGAATACATATCCCCCAGAGCATCTCACTGCAGCAGCAATAACAAAGGTAGCTAGTTTAAAAATAGCCTAATAATGTCTACGTAAAGTATAGTTACTGCAGCATCTTTATGTAGACAAATCTCATTCTGCTATATCTGCAGAATTTTCTCTCTGTTAACATAGAATTCACCAGAAAAATCTGAAATCTGGTGTTTGTCAAAAATCTAGGTCAATAAATTTATGCAATCTGTATTTATCTCCAATTCTTGTTGGTCTTCTCATCCTTTACCTCTAAGTGTTGTAAGGTTTCTCTTTGCGCTTTTTGGCAAGACATTGGCAAAACATAAATATTTTTCCATACTTCAGGACTGTTTTGGCAGCTGAAGGTCTATTGAGATTAACAAATGGATGTTTTCTAAGCTAAACCCTAAGTACAAATTAACAAAGTTTGTTCATGCATAATAAAAGTTTTGGCTTATTTTTCCTCTTTAAATTTTCTAATACTAAAACTGAAAAAGCCATTGTGTGTGTTTGTGTCATATTCAAATATCTGTAGCATTTGAATCATCACTGATTTTTCTGACTGTCATTGTTTAGGACACAGACTTGTCACGTTTTACAGGCTATAATACAAACTAATTGTTCTGTAAAAAGGATCAAAATTAAAAGCATATACACATAAGTTTTATTATTGTATAACTGAAGAAGACATCAGAGTTTCTGTAAAAGACTCTGAAGAGTTCAAGTTAATTTACATATATTATAATATATATATATGTTTTTAAAAGTTGAAACTAGACTCTTCCTTTAGAAAGATATTTCTTCATTCCCACAAGCATTCACCAATTTACTTTCAGCAGTATTTTAAAGGCAACACCCTTTATTCTGAGGCCCATTCAAATGCAGACAGTGCTCTTGACAGCAAATGACCAAAGTTCTCCTCCAACATAGCCATTTTGTAGGATATAAGTCAGAAACATTCAACTCTCCTGTCCTGCTGAAGTGTTTAAATAATGCTGTGAGAGTGGAGGAAGGGTGAGTCTTGCAGCTCCTCTCCCCCCAAAATTAAAAAAAAAAAAAAAAAAAGACTGAAAATTTTTGAGACAAATAATTTCATAATTACAATATAATAATTACAAGGACAACTGGAACTGTTGTGTTCTAGACCACGAAGATTAAGTACCTCACTCTGAAGTATCATACAGAGCAGACAGCCCAAGATCCTCCACTGTGGGATTACTGACTGCTTAATAAGTATTAGTGTCAAAAACAAAATAACGTCATTATTGTCTGGCAATTATCGCCTGCGATCTGTTGCTTACTGCAAAATAAATGTTGAATGTGCCTTTTACTTGCTCTATTTTTCATCAAGTAAAGGCTGACCATTTATTTAGCACACTTTCCTAATACAACATAGGTTAGTCAAAACAAATGGAGATAGTGAATTTTTTGATCAGTGAATGTGTAGTTTGAGACATCTGTATGGATACAACATGGCTGTCTTTATAAAATGTATGTTACTAGATTTCTTAAATTGATTTATCATCCTTATGCCTATCTGAAGTCATAGATGGGTTGTGAAAACACCCCATTAGCAAATGTTTGTTAATATTTTTAAGTACTATATAAGTAAATTTCAGAAATTTAAATTTGTTCCTGTTTATATCCTGTCTTCTATTCCTTTACTCCTAGTCCTTTAAATAAATATATAAATAAAGGGATTTATAAATAAATAAATAAGTAAGTAAAGGGATTATTGAAGAATAGCAGGACATTAACAGTGTGTGTCTTTTCATTTAATGTAATTTTACTGATTATAAAACTGATTGTCAGAACTGATTGTAAAAATCGGCAGAAATATAAATGAAAACATAACTGGTTTCTCTGTGTTCAGGTTAAATTTTAGAGATGCAGGTTAGAAAACCCTTTTGAATTTAATAGGTTTAAACTTAAAAAAAATCTCACTACCAAAATTAAAATATTACTGAATGGATGATAGTATCTTCTAAAGGATATTTGTTCACAATAAACAGAAATTCAGACTGAGTCACTAATACAGAACTAAAAGAACTAATTGATTCTTCTTTCTGGCATACACTGTGAGATAAAGATATGAAAGTGTTATATTCACTTTTTGTACATTTATGTGAAGTTTAATTTAACTTAAGCGAAATATCTCCCTGCTTTTGTCAACTGATTTACCTTATCTCTTTTCTCTTGTGCATAGTTTTACAGTGCTGCTCTTCTTACAGCTGTTGTGTCATGAACACGTGTTTAATTCAACAGAATTCACAGAAAGTTTTTTCTGTGTCCTCAGAATGGGACCTTGTGAGTAAGTGTTGCAAAATGACAGAAAAAAGGTAACATGTTCCTCTTTTCTTTTTTGTTTTCAGGAAGAGAGGGAATGAGAGGGCAAGGATGGCTTTCCTAATACAACAGGTACCTGCACTCATCTTTTCTGGTTCTCCCTCTCGCAGGTAAATAATAAGGGCAAGTATAAGCTTATCACCTATCTAAAGGGCGTCTCTTCTGTCGTCCCTCTGTTCTGCCTCCTTGCTTCACAGTGCTATCTTTTATATTTCCACAACTGATATGCTCACAGATGGAGAAATTCAATTATCTTATGTCTGCAAACACACCTTCTAGTCTTGAGAATGAGTAGGAAGACAACAGAGAAAAATCACAGGAAAGCATAAAAACAGGCATAATTTTTCCCTTAAGATTTTCAGTGAACTATTTAGTGTCAATCTTCATTTGCAACTTCATATGCGTAGGATGTTTACTGGAACTAACTTTTCTTCATAGCATGGCCTGATGTTTTGTTTTAGTTGACTTTAATTTAAAGCAAAAACTATCAAAACCTAAAAAAAGGTGTTAAGATAGTTTGAAAGATTTTTTAATGAATATATATAAATAGCCTAGCAATTTCCTATATATCTTTCTTTTTTTCTTTTTTTTTTTTTTTTTCTTTCCACTAATGTGACAATTTAAGCTATACTTGTGACTGATGTATCTAATATTTTTATCTGTAAAGATTTTCAGGATCGTTTACTTGAAAACATAATATGACAATGCAATTTTTTAAAGTATATAATTCACAGAGAATATATATTTATTTTTTTAACAGCAAAATCTCTGAGAAATGATGATAATCAAACCAATATTTTATTTTTTAAGCCTGGTCAGTCTGCAGCAATATTAGTACTTTAACGCTTATTGACCAAATTTTCGATAGGAACCTTCAGCACTGTCCTGAAAGCTATAATAATGCACTGCCCAGCTGAAATCTGGAAAGTGTTGCGCTGTACCTGACATCATGGACATGAACTGCTGATGTGTTACAGCACTCAGAAGAACTATGTTATTTTGATCTAAGTTTAGCAGTAGATGAAAAGGTCACAACCCCTGATGGCAATGTCCATAAGCCGTGAGTTATAGTCCAAAGTCAATCCGTTCATCATTTTCAGCATCTGTGGGATGGTTGTTCTCCACACTGCTGGAATTTGCTTTATAAATATCTTTGCCATAAAATGTCGGGAGATACTTGGCCAGTTCGATGGTCAGAATCATGGGTTGATGGCACTCTGCCAATACAATAAAAGCACAAGTACCTCTCCACTGCCTGGTTTATGCCCTCAAAGCCGCACATGCTTTCTGGAAAAAAAAAAAAAAAAAAG
>VXAV01001961.1:61955-84736 GCA_013399715.1 Alectura lathami | reverse complement strand
AGATAATAAAGCCATGCTGATCTATATCAGTTAAATGCCTGTCACTTAGGTTTGGTAACTGACTTATGAAATATTCTAGAACTCCAAAGGGTGGAATATTCAATCATGTGATCACAAATGATCACCTCAATGCTCCTTTAGAAGTTAGTGCCTGGCTACTAGAAGGAAATAGCAGATTGTATGTTCACTTGTAGTATCCTCAAGATGTGAAGTGGAAACATCTTTGTTTGAAGGGACTTCGAGGTATTCTTTGCAATCGTGATGCGTAAATATGTGTACATACTCAGTTACTGCATTGCAGTTAGGAGATATTAGTTCATCATTTCTGTTTGTGTGGAAAAAATTTACAGGTGTAAACTCATGCATGAAATCAATTGCTAAAGCAATTACTACACACTGTCCACCTCACCTTTCTTCAGGGGGTAATTCTATCTCAAGCAGATGTGGATGGATGTTGCAAGAGGATCATAGCTAGTCCCCAGTATCTGGAGCATGACATATTTAAATGAAATGTAAACTGGAATCTGATTTAATAAAAAAATACAATGATTTGCAACATCCAGGTTGAGATCCACTCCTCCTTCCCCCCCATAATTTTTAGGTTAATAAAGTTTTACCTTTCCATACGAGGCCCTTGAGGACCATGGGGTTCTCATGGAATTTCCCTAGGAATACATCTGTCCAGTGCCTGGTGACACAGGGTGGAGGATTTTCCCGTTCTGTCAGCTGAGGGAACTGACAAGAAACAGTTATCTGACATTTCCAAGACATATAGATACCTGTCAATTTCTGTATTTAGTCTTCTTAACAGACTTAATTATCTAAGAAAGAAGTCTACCCTATGCAGTACCTCCACCAGGCCTTGAAAACTCAGTTATCTTACTGGGCTGCTTGTCTGCCTGCTGTATAGTGCCCTTTATTCAGTAATGAAGATGTGGTGGCTTTCTTTCATCAAGTCCATTGAGATCATCTGATACATATGTCTACAAAAGAACAGTTCACCTGTGTTCTGATTTCAGCTGGGACAGAAGTAATTTTCTTCCTGGTATGGTGCTATGTTTTGGATTTCAGATGAGAATAATGTAGATAGTGCATAGATACTTTATTTGTTGCTGAGCAACGCTTAAACAGAGTGAAGGACATTTCAAGTTCTCACCTTGTGCCCTGCCACAGAGAAGTCTGGGGGTGCACAAGGAGATGGGAGTAGACATCCCTCATCACACTGGGCAGAGTGAGTAAGCAAACAGCTTTGTGGTTCTTAGCTGCTTGCTGGGTTAAACCACAACAAACTGATATATACTTTTATAAAAATAAATACTTGCTTGCTTGGAATTATTAAGGAGCTTTCAGGAGAGCAATAATATGAAACTGAACTGTGAATATTTTTATTTGCATGCAATATCTTCAGATTTTACACTCAGTTTCTGAAAATGTTAATAACAGCACTACTCCATAACATTTAATATCTTCAAGATTCATGACATTTTATGAAGTTGGGTGTTATGATCCACGTTTTCCAAAAAGAAAAATTTAATTATTCAGAGCCTCCAAATTTCATTTTTTTTAATATATTACCAAAACTATTCAAAACAAAAACCAATGATAGAGCATGTAACATAGGACAAACATTCAAAGACTTCAAACTAAAATGTAATGTGACAATTTAAACAGTTCCTGACTTCTTTTTGAGCAAATTTACTTAAATATAGAATGTGTTTCTACTATAGAAGTCAGAATATATATATTCAAAGTTATAAACAGGGCAAAATAAAAATACATCTCACCAACCTCCTGAAAGAAGTCTCTACTTTAAGCAATAATTGATTTAAAACAAAGTCTCCAGTAGACAGTACTCTTGGACTTTCATTTCCCAGTTCATTCTTGATGACCGCTCTATGCCATGCTTAATGCCATACAGTTTTCAGGGGTCTCTTTCTTAATAATAATTATTACAGCTCTCGTTTGTAGTGCTATTCTATGCCTACATTAACCAGAAACTCTGCAAAAGTACTGAATTATAATTCATTTAAGGACCCCATGGTACACTCTCTTTTCTGCAATTGGAAGACAAGTTTTTATTTCCAGGTAGTACATATAGACATGTTCAAATTGGCATTTCTTTGGCTGACAGAGATATCAAATCTGTGAACTTGTAGCAACAAGCTCACTGTGAGAATCATCCAAGTTCACTTGTAGCCCTGGCTATCTTCTTTGTGGCTGAACATATCAGCATTCAACCTCAGCTCTACAGGCTACCTACCACTCTCCCAGGCCTGCTAACTTTATGCTAATTTCAAAGTAAGCATTGCTGCAACTTAATACTTACATATTTATCAATGAGAGAACTAAAATTATTAACAACACACTTTTTGATTATAGCCACAGATTGTTAATCCTTACCATCGAATATACAAAATTGTTCTTAACATTTTCATCCTTAACAAGCCATGCATGTGCACTGCCACAGACTTCATGCTATGTAGACATGTCTGATGGCTGTGTCCTCGGAACCTTCAGTGACAGATGATGGGAAGGATGGGAAGATCTGGCTTGACTGAGAACTCTGCAACAAGAAAAGTCTGAGAAGGTTTGTCATTATCTTTGTTTTCCTTTTTCTTATTTGATACACCTATGTTACATCCTCTTTCTGGAAGAGGATCTGTTTTTCTCCTGAACTACATACCAAACTTTTTCTTTTAGCAATGTCTCTTCTTATTTATTCAGTGGAATGTTGGGCCTGTTTGCAGCTCCTTGTACTAATCTGTTTTTATCTCTTGTAAAGTTCATTACTTACACTGCTTCTTAACATTGCTGAAGTACAACTATTCAAGTCAATGTTTCCCTCCCTGGTGGTAACATTGCTCTTATAAATAAGAGATTTATACATGGTATTTGACAATGCTATCTCACTGTTACAAAATACTTACACTTTGGTTGCATTCAGACAAAGTTAATATTAATTATGTTGACAATACTGATATATGCATTTACAGTTTGAAAGATTTACGGGCCATTGTTTTGTGACAACATGTAATAGAACTAAATCATGATTTTTATGATCACCAAAAGAAATTCATATATGTGAGTACTATCTCCATTCCTCAATTTAATTAGCCATGATTTTCTCTTTATTTTTGAATATATACACTGGATTTGTAAATATTATCCAGCAGCTAAATAACCCACAATCCATTTCTATTATCTCTCTTGCAATCTTTTTATTATTTCACAATGCTTCTGGACTCCACAGCAGACATTCAGAAACAAGGTTAGGCAGGTCATGCTTATTCTTCTCTTGGTGCAGTTGGCCTTCTGGGCTGCAAGGGCACATTGTTGGCTCATGTTGAGTTTTTCATCAACCAACACCCCCAAATCATCTCCTCAGAGCTGCTCTCCAGCCATTCTCCACCCAACATGTGTTTGTGCTTGGGATTGCCCTGACCCAGGTGCCCTGACCCAACTTTGCCTTGTTGAACTTCGTGAGGATGGCATGGGCCCACCTCTCCAGCCTGTCCAGGTCCATCTGAATGGCATCCCTTCCCTCTAGTGTGTCAGTGGCACCCCACACAGCTTGGAGTTGTCCGCAAACTTGCTGAGGGTGTACTCGATCCCGCTGTCCATGTCACCAACAAAGATATTAAACAGCAGCGGTCCCGGTACTGAGCCCTGACGGACGCCACACGTCACCGGTCTCCATTTCGACATTGAGCCGTTGACCGCAACTCTCTGGGTGTGACCATCCAGCCAGTTCCCTTTCCAGCCAGTGGTCCGTCCATCAGACCCATTCTTTTCCAATTTAGAGACCAGGATGTCATGCGGGACACTGCCAAATGTTTTGCAAGAGTCGAGGTAGATGATGTCAGTTGCTCTTCCTTTATTCACTGATGCTGTTACTCCATCATAAAAAGCCACCAAGTTTGTCAGGCACGATTTGCCCTTGGTGAAACCATTCTGGTTGCCAACAATCACCTCATCTTAATTTTCCATGTGCCTTAGTAGATCCTTCAGGAGGATCTGCTCCATGATCTTGCCAGGCACAGAACTGAACAGGCAATGAGAGTTATTGCAGTGAGTGTTTTATTTCCAAGTAATTACTTCTTACCTATCACTGGGGAAACACATTCCCATAGACTACTGCTTTCTTCTGTCTTCTTGCATCATTCTTTTACTCTTTTTTTTTCTCTGCATTTTTGACTGATGAGACTGGCACTGCAAAGTGTTCCCTCTATCCTCTATGTGTCTTTGCCAAATAGTTTTTGATAGTTTGAATGAAAGCTACTGTATAAAATAAAACTGAACTTCATATTAATCTTAGTACTTAGTCTTGCAGCATGTGGTGTTTTTTCTTGAAAAATAGAATTGCTCTGCTCCAGATGGTTACAAACAACAGCAATTCTGACTGTCAGATTGCCTACATCTTACAATATAAATTTAGCCCATCACTATAAGTCTGTTCCTTGTATTGTTTTGAATGAATGCAGTGACAGCAAGTATGTCAAAGAAAAGTATACCTTTGAAACTAGATGTGGTGGGTTAACCCATGATAGCTTCCAACAGGCATTTTCTCACCCTCCCCCAGGCTGCAGCTATGTGGAGAGGCCTGGGCCTGGTGGTGTACTGCCAGTGGCTGCCTCAGCAGGATGGAGGAGGGAGTGAAGAAAAAATATAGAACTCATGGGCTGAGATAAATAGCAATAGGTGTGCAGCTGTGAAGAGAAAAATAACCAGAATATTTACCAGGTGACCCTGTATGGAAGGTGTATTTTTGGTTACAGACTGCAGCTGAAGTTTGAGGGTTCTCAAGTGCCATGTACTCAAACTTAGAGATAAAATAAGCAAGACTAATTATATGTCCTCAGTCCATTTTAGTGTCTGCTTGTTAGCTTCTCCTTTCTTGTGTCTCCTGCTTATCCTTTTTTTTTTTTTTTTTTTTTGCAATAAATAATATAATGATATAGAATATCAATTAATTGGGAAATACAATAGAAAACAACTTCTTAGTTGAGTATTCAAAGAAAAATATGAAAACAGGAAAAGTAAGTACATTATTTGGCATGAAGCTCGTTCTTATTCTGCAATATAAAATGATCTGGCTTCACTAACGATGCCAGCATATTGAGTAAATAGCATTTTATAGTGACACAAAACCTTTCAGACAAAAATAAGAATTATGAATATCAAGTTGTATGACCACTCTAGAAATATTTTTTAAGTCTGCTGACTGCTCAGAAAGCCACACACTGTTCAGGAAAGGAATATTATCTGAAAGAGACCTGCTAAAAATTAAAAACAAATCAAGTTAGATATTCTGTGTTTCGCTTTGTCTCTCTCTTCCTCCATCTCTCACTCAGAAGTGTGGAGATGGATTTAATCCAAACTAAATTATCATGGAAACACTGCCACACAAAAAAACATTTGGTGATATTTGCAGGCAATAGCTGTGACATTTTCAACTTGTTAAAAAGCAGTGAAACAGGGAAAGATACAGCCAAACTGGGCGAAAATGAGCCTGTGAAGTATTGAAATTCTGAAGTCTAATATAACTTCTCTATATTTTCCTGTGACAATGTGCTAGTAAGATAAAGCAATCTCCTTTGGGCACTCCCAAACAAAGTGTGTGTTATCTATGATTTACTGAGCTGAAGACCAACAGAGAACTATAGCTTATCCAGTCTTCCACCCTGCATTTCACACGTTCAGTTTCCCCCAATTACCACTGCTTTGATTCCATCATATTTTGACCAAAATGTACGTTCTGTGATGATGCCAGCTTCATCTGATGTTACCAGAAACGGAAGATCTAACCTTTTCCTTTGACAGTTTATTTCCAGGGTTAATTACACTTACATTTAAAAAGCCCTTCTTTGATTCTAATTTGAACTTGTTCAGTGTTGCTTTTAAACTTTTGCATCTCAGCTTAATCAAAAGGCCCTTGCAAGCCATAGGTATTCTTCTTATGATAATTGTAATTCCTTCTTATCAAATTGTTAACAGGTTTGATGTTCTTAAAATATAAATATCTCTTAATATTTTAATTCTTAAATTACTTTTATGGAGTTCTGCATCCCTTCAGTTTATCAGCCTCTGGTAACATGTACCTACCTGAATAATATCTTGTTAGAAATAATGTCGTACTTGGAGGCAAGGTCCATTCCCTATGCCAGTCAATATTTCTTTGCTTTGTGATCCTTTTTATCACAGCAGTGCATAGAAAGAACTTGCTGAGCTGAATCTTAATGTAGACATTTTGTCCTTTTTCAGTCACTGTTTTGTATGTATAATCTCTACCTACATATCACACTGCATACTCATACAATATAAATTTTTTACGTGTGTAAATATTTTTATTTTTTATTTTTATTAAAACTAACTGTAAAACAAGCTCTAACCTTCTCTTTGGATATCAAATCTTCCTCATTAATAATTCAGAAGAATCCATGTGCTATACTAAACTTTTCTTCATCCATCTTCTAAATAATGAAAATTGTCTGGGTATTGTATTAACTTCTATGGAAACAGACTTGGTCATCACCAGTCACTGCTGATTTCCACTATGATAATTACCTGCCTCTCACAATCACAAAGTGTACAAGGCTTGCTTTACTATCTGTTGTTGCACTAGGTAATATTTTCATGACTGTGAATTGAGTATTGTACTATTCTTATCCTCACGTGTGAAAGAGAATTTGGTGTGGGAAAAAGATTTATGAAATATCTGAAAGAAGTAGTTGCAACAACTTTGTGAAGGCAAGAACAATGGAAATATTTCAAAAACACGGAAAATAAATGAATAAATGGGGAAAAAATCCTAATCATACTTAATAGAGAAATTTCACACAGTTACCAAAAATTTATTTTCATTAGAGCTGGGAAACATTTTGTGAATTTCACTTTCCAATTATCTCCTTCTAAGATATTTCAAATCTAGACTGAAGTTTATGTAATTTGCATTTTGCAGCATGAACATATTTTCAGGCAGATATAGAGTCTGTAAAAACATATTCTGGTTCCAATATAACATTAATTGTGGTTTCCAGTGTAACACAGGTTTCTTTGAATATGTTCAGTATTAAGCATTTTTCAAATATTTCTGCCAAATGTAATAAATAATACTCAATCATTCCCATTTTCCTCTTTCTTTAAATAACATAGTGGAACTGGAATTGAACTTTAATTTACTTTTAAAGGACAAAATTTGCAACCTAACTTCTTATCTGTACTGCCTAGCCATTTGTCAGATTCTCCAATACCGCAGCCTTGGAGAATTTCAGAGCTGTCTAATGAAGTTTTTTCCAATAGTCATGATGCAATGGTTCTGATGTCAATGACATATTCCCTAATACAGTATCAGACCTCACATATGCAAAGTAATTATTTCCATGAGTTAAATGAAATCATTTTAAATTGTTACCTTATCCTTCCTGTTAGAGCCTTACTTTCCTTTTACTGCCTTTTCATTTGACAGAATTTTGCTGTAAGTATTTTTTGCAGCTACTGAGCAATTTTCCAGTCTGTACTTCTGGTACTATCGGCAGAGCCCCAAATTAGTTTATTGTACACCAGATGCTAGAATCACTTTCATCTTTGTCTTTGATAATTTAGTAATTTTATCCAAATGCTTTTCACTATCAGGTAGGTTTTTTTTTTTTTTTTTAATGATAACCTGATAGATGGGAATTCAATTGAATATATGACATATAACGTGCTGTAGGCTTTATTGTTTCTGTGTCTCCAGGAGTGTTATTATTTTCTACTTTAATTGTGCTCTCATTCAGCTGGGACATGCACAAATATGGGATTAAATACTAACATGAGTACATGAATACTTGTATGGCTTTTGCACATTAAGATCAATATCAGATGTTTGTTCGTTTTTGTGATCTTGCCTTCCTTCATTTCTTCCTCCCTCCCTCCAATATAGGTTAACTTTGTTGTTTGTTTCCCAAGTATCACACACTTCTGCACAAGAAATGTTTGTGAAGGAAAACAACTCTGCAGATATCATTGCCCTTCACAGCATTATATAGTAATGAATATGAATAAAATAAGTAAAAATACGATGATAAAAACAAGTCTTTCATATAAGACAGGTACTCAGTTCTGTCACTTAGATGATGTCCAAGCCTGTAACAATGAAACCGGTTCAATTAAAAAAAAAAAAAGAAAAAAAAATCTAATTTCTTCCATCAGTCTTTTGTGAGTGGCAGTCAGGTGAGCCCTAACTGCTACTGAACTGTGACCTAAGCCTGATAAGTCACCTCTACATGCTATTTACATAAAAAAAATGACTGTACCTCTCAGTGCTAATCATTCTTCACCTTCCCAACAGTTGTAGGTACATCACAGTAGTCCAGCAACAGAGGCTGATGTTCATCTCCTGCGAAATAGCTTTTTGGGATTTTGTTTCAGCCTTGTACAACGATCAGTTTCAGAAAAATTGTGTAACATTTCTCTCATATATTCTAAGCAATTCATTTCTAAGTTTTAGAATCATTTTTAGGATGTTTAGCCAGGTAACTAGGGATGACAATAACTGTGAGAGCCTTTATCACAGGTGTTACACAGATGAGAAGCACCATCAATGAAGGATTTCAAACCCCACTCAAGGTGCTTCTCTCTGTCTTCAGGCAAAGAACTATATTCACAAGTTTAGTTTATATTCTCAGTTTCTTTTTCTGGTGTGAAGCTCTGGGTATCACTGTACTGTAACTCATTAAACACAATTGATATATAGACATTTTGATGCAGGTAAAATTGAGCTATTTCCATTTTAAAAGTTACATAACTGAAGCATAATATTAAAAATGTGACCAAAATAATGACAGAAGATAGTTACCACTGAAAGTCAGCATTTCTGTCTGAATAAAATATTACAAATGTAGTTTTATTTTCCCTATTTCAAAATACTTTAAATTTATTGTGTCTTTTTCCTGCCCTCCTTGTACCCTATTGCACTACCAGAAATTAGAAAGATTTAAGCTTATTATTAAGGTAACAACCACAGCTTGAATTCCCAATCCACAAAGATTTTCCTCTCTTCTTCCATTCACAACTGTGCCCTTGCAGCCCAGAAGGCCAACCGCATCCTGGGCGGCATCAAGAGAAGCATGACCAACAGGGTGAGGGAGGGGACTGTGCCCATCTGCTCTGCTCTCGTAAGACCCCACCTGGAGTGCTGCGTCCAGTTCTGGGGCCCCCAACACAAGAAGGGCATCGAGCTGCTGGAGGGTGTCCAGAGGATGGCCACGAAGATGGTCAGAGGGCTGGAGCACCTCCCCTGTGAAGGCAGGCTGAGAGAGTTGGAGTTGTTCAGCCTGGAGAAGAGAAGGCTCCAGGGGGACCTGATAGCAGCCTTCCAGGACCTGAAGGGGGCCTACAGGAGAACTGGGGAGGGACTCTTCAGAAGGGCATGGAGTGATAGGACAAGGGGTAATGGCCACAGACTGGAAGAGGGGAGATTTAGGCTAGATATTGGGAAGAAATTCTTTCCTGTTGGGGTGTTGAGACACTGGCACAGGTTGCCCAGAGAGGCTGTGGGTGCCCCCTCCCTGGCAGTGCTCAAGGCCAGGCTGGGTGGGGCTGTGAGCAACCTGGTCTGGTGGGAGGTGTCCCTGCCTATGGCAGGGGGGTTGGAACCAGAGGATCTTTATGGTCCCTTCCAACCCAAACATTCTTTGATTCTATGATTCTATGTTAAATAATTGTGTACTTCCACCTAAACTACAACAGTACCGGTAATATACTTTGCCTTCATGATAGTGCTTCCCTGCATCAGATTTCTTGTTATTTAATATTTTGTTGGCTTTTCTTGAATAATTATGTTGTCATTCAGGGCTCAGGATTGCAAGATTTTCATAACAGCTTTCAGTCAGCTATTTCAGTCAGCATATCTAAAACTCAGCTCTTACAATCTGAACATAGGAGAAATGGATTTGATGATGTTAGTATTTTGAATGAGTTACTGCAGAAGTTTTACAAAAAAGAAGTATGACGCATGCTGTCCTAGAGAATTTAGATCACTTTTATCACACAGAGTGCACATGACCTTTTCCAATAGCAGAAAGAAAGTCTTGAAAATCAGTAGAACAATGAAATTGTTCTACTGAAAATCAGTAGTAGTGGTTTAACTCTAAGAATTTTGGATAAAGTTCTTTTTTTCAATACCAACGAAGTGTGCATGTCTTTTGCCAATTTGCTGTCTACATCTGTCTACTTGAATTTTCTGAAACACAGAGAGATGATATTAGCATTTTTTAGGAAGGTTCCAGATATAGCATATTCAGATCCACTTACATAGTTATAATTTACAGGGATGGCATTCATATCTCATCAAAATTTCTTAATTTATTATAGAAAGGTTGGCAAATTTGTCACTGACAGTGTTATGCAGACAAGTGTTATGCTGGACCTTGTTCTCACCAACAAGGAAAGGCTCATGGGAAATGTGAAACTCAAGGATCATTGGGTGCAGTAACCAAGAAATTGTGGAGTTCAAGATCTTTAGGGCAGCAAGGAGGGTACATATAAGCTCACAGTTCTGGCCTTAGGAGAGAAGGTTTTGCTCTACTGACTAATATTCAAACTTCTCCTCCTCCAATCTCAATAACGATGCATACCAATGAAGAGGAAGCCAGAAAAGAAATGGATAAGTGGCTAGGGAATTGGCTGGATGGTCACTCTCAAAGTGTTACAGTCCAAAGCTTGATATTCAG
Source organism: Alectura lathami (assembly GCA_013399715.1). Lineage (NCBI taxonomy): Eukaryota > Metazoa > Chordata > Aves > Galliformes > Megapodiidae > Alectura > Alectura lathami. The sequence goes on along the minus strand of VXAV01001961.1, from coordinate 74,024 downwards.
GTAGAGATCAGTTATGAACGGCATTCCTGAGGAGTTGATACTGGGGGCAGTGCTATTTAATGCCTTTGTCAACAACATGGGCAGTGGGATGGAGTGTGCCCTCAACCTGTTTGTAGGTGAAACCAAGATGCATGGTGTGGTCAAGATGTTGGAAGGAAGGGGATGCCATCCAGAGACCTTGACAGGCTTGAGAACTGGGCCCATGTATACTTCATGAAGTCCAACAAGGCCAGGTGCAAGGTCCTGCCCCTGACTCAGGGTACTTCTAAGCATAAATATGGGCTGAGTAGAGGGTGGATTGAGATAAGCCCTGAGGAGAAGTATTTGGTTGTGTCTGTTGATGAGAAGCTTAGCATGAGCCAGTAATCTGCTCTTGCAGCCCAGAAAGCCAGACACATTCTGGGTTGCATCAAAAGAAGTGTGATCTCCTTTAGAGGCAGGTGATTGTCCCCTTCTACTTGATTCTTGTAAGACCGCACCTGGAGTACTGTGTTCAGCTCTGGGGTCTCGAACACAAAAAGGACATGGACCTGTTGAATTGAGTCCAGAGAAGGGCCGCAAGAATGATCAGAGGGTTGGAGCACCTCTCCTATGAAGACAAGCTGACATATTTCAAGTTATTTAGCCTGGAAGAGAGAGGGCTCCAGGGGGACCTCATTGTGGACTTTTCGGTATTAAAGCGGGCCTAGAGGAAAGCTGGTAGAGGACTTTTTAGTGTGGTATAACATATATATGTAACTATAGGATAAAGTGTAATGGTTTTAAACTAAAAGAGAGTAGATTTAGATTATATATTTGGAAGAAATTCTTCACTATGTGGGCATGAAACACTGGAAGATGATGCCCAGAGTCTGTGGATGATGCTCCTTCCTTGGAAGTGCAAGGCCAGGCTGGATGGAACTGTAAGTAACCTGATCTAGTGGAGGTGTCCCTGCCCATGGCAGGGGGGTTGGAACTAAGTGATCTTTAAGGTCCCTCCCAACTCATATTGTACTAATATTCTGTGATTCTGAATGAAGAAATCTTCACATATTTTTCTGTCACAGAACATATTCCCTCTGTTCAGAATCATTATCATGTTTAATCTAAATATGTTTTCCATACAACTGCTGGACCCCAAAAGGAACACCAGAGAGATTACACATTAAGATTTCTTTATTGCTAGTGGAAAATTTCAGCTTGTTTTATTATATGAGCTGTACTCAACACTCCTGAAAAGCCATAAATTTATCTCAGCAGTAAATTAAGATTTGCAAAGGAAACTCAATTTTCCTCGAACTTTTTCCCCAAATGCCATCACACTGTTCTTTTCTCAGCTATATTTGAAAATTCAAGGTAATGTTTAAGAACATAAAGTCAAAGATAGAGCTTAAAAAGATTTCTCACATTCCTTGGGGAAAAAATAGTAAATCCTTATATTAGTTGCTATTATAGAATTATATGAATATAGTTATTAATATAGTCATTGTTATAAATATTTTTATTCATTGCTACTGTTAATACGGTGTGATACCCTATGATAAAAATGATATGATACGATACAATAAATTTAAGATAATGTGACAAAATTCTGCATATATAATAAAGCAGAATTTTCTGTCACAAAAAAATATCTGGTCCTAATGAAGAGCAGTTATATCACTCCGTGAAACATTTGCTGTGTGATCTTTTTTACTTGTTCTTCCTTTCAGGTCCCTGGGACTGGATTGGAGTCAGGTGATTCAAAAGCTGGACAAAACCAGAGAAAACTGGTATAGAGATATAGGTATAAATGTATCATTTTCTTTCACTTGTTTTAAAATTAAATTAAGATAAACACTTCATAAAGAATTGGAAAGATAGATATTTGGAAATGGCCTTTAGATAATCTGGAACAGAGGTAGGCCAATAACAGACAATAATAAATAAAAATATAAGGTAGTGAACATCCTTTCTTGCCCTATTAACTGTAACTTTCTAGAAAGTATTCTGGAATATCAGAATGACAGAAAAACAATGGGAAAATAAAGGAAGACAATGGGAAAGGAAAGGAAAGGCAAGGAAAGGAAGCCTTTATTACTTATTTAGCATTATTTTTCTTTCAGAATAAAATCTTTGTGATATGACAAAAGAAGCCTCCATTCCTGTGAAATTCTATGAGCAGCATATACATTGGATAATTTGCTGAAGGTTTTTTAGGGTTTGAGATGGGTAACACAGGGGTACTCCTCAAGATACTCCTCTGAAACACTTCAGAAGAGATTCAATAAAAGTGTGAGCCTTCATTTAAAACAATATATTTTTCCTGCCTGCTGCAGCTCTTAAGTTTATTGTCAGGATTCTTGCCACAAAGGATTATATTTAGAAAACAGAATAAAACCAATACAGTCTTGATTGCAGAGCTTGTGTTGATTGCCTAAAGTTTATATTAACATAGAAGCACTCTAAAAAAAATGTCGTATATGTCATGTTCTCTTTACTGTCTTGTTTAATGAACCTAAAAATGTTGAAAGAAATCTGTTTGTCACAAAAGAGTATTAACGTTTATTTTGCACAAAGATCAAGAATAATAGAAAATGTCTTATTCATGTGAAAACATTGTTGTGCTGAGAATATGCAAATGGTCTCAGGAATATTTTGAAGTATTATACACTGGATTTAAACAGACCTAGTCCTTCTCTTTTGGTAAGTAGAATTGAATTGGTTTTCTGTAGAAAAGATTTTTTTTCCCTTCATCCTTAATTCCATTAAAGATGTATTCTCACATATTTATTTGTGTATATTATGCAGATTTCTATTATTCTTGTCTGTACTTCAGCTGTCTATTTAGTGACTGTTTCAGACAAAGTGTTTCAAGGAGATGTAGGTTTACAGAGCGGGTATAAACTGTTAGACATTAGTTCATATATTTTCTAGAATAGTCGTAATTATTCATCTCAAAGTGTTTTGTCCATGTCAGTAAATCACAACACTCACAATGCCTTCACATGCACCTACTTTACACACAGTTAAGATGACTTAGAGGAAAGCTGTCATTACTAAACAAGTCGCCTGCTGAAGCTGAAACTGGAATGAGGTGATCCCTCCTGTATTCTTTTTATTTGTATGTATGTGTGTGTGTGTGTGTTTTCTTTTTATTATTTATTCACTGAGTCTATTTGTATTACTTTTTGTGTTAACAGTTTGGCTAAACTAGGAACTAGACACTTGATTTCATCTTTGCCTCTTGTTTACTTCCATCAGATGTATCCGGGTCTGGAAGTAGTCTGAAATACTAATGGAAATAACTTAACTTCTTTATTGTGTAATCCTGTGGCTGAGCACTATGTATGAATATGTTACTTTATAAACAGCAATGCTAAAGACAAAATCACAATAGAAAAGAAAACCTAATATGTCAAATGAGAATTTACAATGAAAAGAAAGTTTAACATAAAATGTGCTCTACATTTATCTTGATGAACAAAAGGGATACAGTTGCAGAAAGCACTTTTAAAATTCTCAAACTAAGGAAACAAGTTAAAAATATCCTTCTAAAATAAAATAGTTAAAATTTAATTGTTACTGTGTTAAAATATATTCGTTTCAGATGTAGTAAACTACATAACGGAGAATAAACTCTTCAATAAAAATATAATACTGCTAAAATAGCTTTTCCACTTCATATTTTGCAGTTATGTTAACTATGACAGAAAATATTATAGTTATGATACTGAATTTAAGATTTTAAAAGATCCAGAGTACAGCTACAAAATAGCTGTGACATAGACAGAAGTGCTCTGGGAAGAATTATATATATCATCAGGCTTCATGGACAATAACAAAATATTCAGCTTGTCACAGCACTATTTTCTTCATTCCTTGACAGAATACATATCCCAAATGTCACTATTCACTCTACAGGACTGCATTTTTAATACATTAAAATGAAAATATGTACTTCAATGAACAGCACAGCCAGGAGGTTGGTCACTACTTCTAGCATAGCAGAAGCAAATGTTGTGTTCATACTCAGAGGAGAGTAGTATACCCTTCAGTGAGATGCTATTGATACTCTCAACAAAAAAGATAATAGCAAACACTGAGGACAAAAAAAAAAAAAAAATGTTGTGGTAGTCTGGCTCTGATTTTGTATACAGGTTTGATATGGCCCAAATATCCAATTGGCACATTAAAAATATAATGCTAGAATTAATCTAGAGATTTTACATATGCTTTGTTATAAATGACTTGAACTATACTCAGTGTACATAGAAACTCAAGCAATTATTTGGTGACGAGACCTTCAAACACCTGCCAAAGTATTGTTATATATATGTGTGTGAACATACATACATTTGAGAGAAATAAACTAAATATGTGCGGTGTGTTTCAAAGAGAAAGACCTATTGCACTTCATATTCATTCTCAGCTTTTCTTAGTTTGCAGTTTTTCTTCTCAGTTACTGGAAGACTTGCACTTCCATTGTCAGTTTCTCTTTAGAAATGAAAAGCTGAAATAATCATAGAATCTTAGAATCACAGAATCACAGAATGGCTTGGGTTGCAAAAGACCTCAAAGATCACCCAGTTACAACCCCCCCTGCCGTGGACAGGGCTGCCAGCCACTAGCTCACTACATCAAACTGCCCAGGAACCCATCCAGCCTGGCCTTGAACACAGCCAGGGATGGGGCAGCCACAGCTTCTCTGGGCAGCCTGTGCCAGCGCCTCACCACTCTCTCAGGGAAGAATTCCTTCCTGATGGCCAACCTAAACCTCCCCTCTTTCACTTTTAGCCCATTCCCCCTTGTCCTACCATTATCCACCCGTGCAAAAAGTCGGTCCCCCTCCTGCCTGTAAGCTCCTTTCAAGTATTGGAAGGCCGCAATGAGGTCTCCCCAGAGCCTTCTATTTTCCAAGCTGAACAATCCCAAAAAAATCCTCAACCTTTCCTCACAGGAGAGGTGCTCCAGCCCTCTGATCATTTTGGTGGCCCTCCTCTGGACCCGCTCCAACAGCTCCACATCCCCTCTGTACTGGGGGCCCCAGGCCTGGACACAGTACTCCAGGTGAGGCCTTCCAAGGGCAGAGTAGAGGGGGACGATCACCTCCCTCTCCCTGCTGGCCACCCCTCTCTTGATGCAGCCCAGGATGCCATTGGCCTTCCTGGCTGCGAGAGCACACTGCTGGCTCATGGCCAGCTTTTTGCCGATCACGATGCCCAAGTCCTTCTCCGCAGGGCTGCTCTCAAGGAGTTCTTCTCCCAGTCTGTACACACACCTGGGACTGCCCTGACCCAAGTGCAACACCTTGCACTTGGCCTTGTTGAACCTCATCAGGTTCTCGTGGGCCCACTTTTCCAGCCTGTCCAGGTCCCTCTGGATGGCATCCCTTCCTTCAGGGGTATCAACTGCACCACTCAGCTTGGTGCCATAAGCAAACTTGCTGAGGGTGCACTCGATCCCACAGTCTAAGTCATCAATAAAGATGTTGAAGAGCACCAGTCCCAAGACGGACCCCTGAGGGACACCGCTCATGACCGGCCTCCACCTGGCCGTAGAGCCATTGACTACAACCCTTTGGCTGTGACCATCCAGCCAGTGCTTTATCCAGCGAACAGTCCACCCATCAAATCCATATCTCTCCAGTTTAGAGATAAGGATATGATGTGGAACCGTGTCAAAGGCCTTGCACATGTCCAGGTAGACGACATCCGTCACCCTCCCTTGGTCCACCGATGCCATCACTCCATCATAGAAGGCCACCAGATTGGTCAGGCATGACCTGCCCTTGGTGAAGCTGTGCTGGCTGTCTCAGGTCACCTCATCTTGCATGTGCCTTAGCATCTCCTCCAGGAGGATCTGCTCCATGATCTTCCCAGGCACTGTTCAGTTCAGAAATAATAAATGAATATATTTTTAGTAGGTATATATGTTTTAAAAGCTCAGTGATTAAAGGAACTATTTCAACGTTAACAGTTTGCTGCTGTCCAGAGAATATTTTTGCCACTTCATACAGGAATTACTAGGTTTCAAGACACTACAATATCATCCAACAAGCTTTGGTCCTGAATGGAGAGGATGTGATACCTTTACACACAAAAAGTGTTCTCTCAAGTCCTTATTGCAAGAAATTCATATTTCTCAGTCATAACAAAAATGCTTATATACCTTCTGTCATTTGATTTTTCTCAGATTTGGGAAAATTTCAGTGAAAAATCATGGTGAAAATACGGGAGATATTTATTTTTCTCTGTCATTTCTTCAGTATATCTTGCTGAGGATTTAAGATATCCAGAAGAAGTAAGGGTAGCCACACCTTCAATCCTCATAGGAAAAAGACTGGCACTGAATGGCTTTTTGGGACTCTGATAGTTAGTTATGGCATCCTAATAGACCATTTGATGTGGAGAGTTTTTAATGGTTGAATTCAAGAAGTGTGAAACATAGATTGAACCTACTTTTTTCTCTTAGCCTAAGTACATCATTGTACTTTGCATGTAGTGCAAAGGGTCTTAGGATAAAGCAAATAACATCACGTATTAGCTTTAATGCATGAATCATGTCTGATCATATGTATGAATGTGGAACAACTAAGAGATGGTATTACCTTACCTTTGCAAGAACATTGAACCAGCAGTGTCTACAAGAATCTTCTATGTGTGGCATCAAAAACTTGCCTCTCCAGAGAAATGCCCAATGAGACTTCCTTCAGGGAGTCATTTCATGAGATTCAGTGTAGTTTTATACTATTAGTTTTGAGGAGTGTCATGGTTTTCCATAAGTATTCCATATCATGACATCATGTAATATAATCTGACACAGGTGGGAGGGCTGCTGAGGGAGAACCACAGCTCCTGAAATGCTCCTGTCCCTTCTCGCGTGGTTTCTGGGTTCCAGGATCTCTTCCATTTTACCTCCAATTGTCATTGTGGACTAGACAGTCTGGAGGCTCTTCCTTTTTCTTACCCACATTTTCCATTTTGTCAGATTTATTGCTCTCAATTCATTTCATATTGTATTATCTCATATTTCTTTACCATTTTAAATAAACTAGTTTTTTTTTTTTTTTTATCGCAGTTGCGCCTCCTGTTTTCTCACTCCTCTCCCTGACCTCCATGAGGGGGGGGGATGGGGGAGGGGGCTAGGCACTGTTGCAGGACAATCTTTAATTAACCCAGGACAAGTAGCTGGAAGGAGCTGCAGCAGCCTTCCCAGTCTAAGTTAGAGCACTGCCAACTCTTCTGTGGCTGTAAGAATTTCACTTGAGATTGTCTCAGAAACTTTGTCCTTCTGCCTCAGTCCCAGAGCACCTTCTAGGCCAGGATTTGAGAAATGATCCTTGGAAAGCTTGACAGATTGAAGGTATTTTCAGTTAAATTAGTGCTCAGTTATTTATCACAGACATTCCCATTCTGTTCCCTTTAGCCTCTTCCATGGTTGTGAAACATTCAGTTCTATCCTGCTTTATTCTGAACTCTAGTAAACATTACATCTGCAGGGATAACTATCACTCTGTACCATCAGCTGGAGGTCACATATGTTGAGAATCATTCTAAAATCCGATCTCTACCTGTCCCGCTGGTGAAGTAAAACCAGAAATATCACTGACACCAACAGCAGGGAGATTTCAAGAAAAAATAAGAAGACTGACAATAGACAAGGAGGAGGCTGAGACCTTCAACAAGTTATTTGCCTCAGCCTTCAATGAGAACTGCTCTTCATGCACCCATTGAACAGATGATTAGGAAAGTGGGGATTGAGGGATCAGTGTCCCTCCCACGGTAAGTGAGGGTCAGGTTTGCGACCACCTGAGGAACATGAACATCCGTAAGTCTATTGTTCCTGATGAGGTGCATCCCAAAGTCCTGAGAGAATTGGCTGATGAAGTTGCCAAGCCACTCTCTATGATATTTGAGAAGTCGTGGCAGTCTGGTAAAGTCCACGGTGACTCCAAGAAGGGCAATGTCACACCCATTTTTAAGAAGAGTAGGAAGGATGACCTAGTGAACTCCCTGTCAGCCTCACCTCTGTGCCAGGAAAGATCATGGAACAGATCCTCCTGGAAACTATGCTAATGCACATGGAAGACAGATGATATGGCTCAATCAGCATGACTTCACCAACGGCAAGTCCTGCCTGACCAGCCTAGTGGCCTTGTATAACAGTGTAATTTCATCAGTGGACAAGGGAAGAACAACTGATGTCATCTATTTAGATTTCAGAAAGGCCTTCGACATGGACCTCTATAACATCTTTCTCTCTAAACTGCAAAGAGATGGATTTGATGGTTGGATTTTTCAATTGATAAGGAGCTGGTTGCATGATCGTACTCAATGGCTCAATGTCCTGATGGAGATCAGAGATGAGTGGTGTCCCTCATGGGTCCATTCTGGGACTGATACTCTTTAATATCTTCATCATTGACATCAACAGCAGGATCGAGTGCACCATCAGCAATTTTTGGATGACACCAAGATGTGTGGTGTCCAACCTAGACAGGCTGGAGCAGTGAGCCCAGGTTAATGTCATAAGCTTCAACGCTGCCAAGTGCAAGATCTTGCGCCTGGGTCAGGGCAACTCTTGCTGTCAATATAAACTGGGGGAGGAAAGGATTGAGCAGAGCCCTGCCAAAAGGGGCTTGGGGGTACTGGTGAATGACAAGCTGGACAGGAGCCAGCAATGTGCACTCACAGCCCACAAAGCCAACCGCATCCTGGGCTGCATCAAAAGCAGCGTGGCCAGCAGGGCAAGGGAGGTGATCCTGCCCCTCTGCTCTGTGCTGGTGAGACCCCACCTGGAGTACTGCATTCAGAAGGGGAGTGCTAAGCACAGAAGGGACATGGAACTGTTGGAGCGCATCCAGAGGAGGGCCACAACAATGTTCCAAGGGGTGGAACACCTCCCCTGTGAGGACAGGCTGAGAGAGTTGGGGCTCTTCTGTCTGGAAAAGAGAAGGCTCCAGGGAGACCTGATAGCGGCCTTTTGATATCTAAAGGGGGGCTACAAGAAAGAAGGGGACAGACTCTTTAGCAGGGCCTGCTGTGATAGGACATGGGGAAATGGTTTCAAATTGAGAGAGGGGAGATTTAGACTAGATATGAGGAAAATGTTCTTCACAACAAGGGTGGTGAAGCACTGGCACATGTTGTCCAGAGAGGTGGTGGCTGCTCCGTCCCTGGAGACCTTCAGGGTCAGGCTGGACAGGGCTCTGAGCAACCTGACCCAGCTGTAGGTGTCCCTGTGCACTGCAGGGGAGCTGGACTGGATGGCCTTTAACTGTCTCTTCCAACTCAAATGATTCTATGATTCTATGTGTCAATACACATCAAATGAGTAAAAGTAGGCCATGCTGATGTCAGACTGGGTGTTGCACACATCCTCAACATTCTGAAACACTCAGATTGAAGAAAGTTAGCCATGATCTCTGGCAAGCTATCAGTTTCTTTTTAGTAGACAATAAAACTATAAGGGAGTTTTGACAGGAATTACGTCTTTATAAGCCTTTCAGGCAGAGACATTTACTTTTCATGTGACGCTTCTTTCAGAAATATAATAATTTTCTGAAGTATGTTTAATGATGTATTATCACATTTTCCAGATACACTGAAGCCCCATTAGGATTTGTCTTGATTTTTTTGGAAAATAAAAATGTGATAGAAGCTCTTGTGTTTCTGCCTCCTCTCCCCTTCCTCTTCACCTCTCCTATTCCTTATCTCTTGCTTTCCTTTTGTCATTACAGATCCCCTTTACTGGAGGCATTAACTGCAGAGGAAGATCCTCTGCTGGATTGTAGAACAGGAATAGTCCTGATTCTTTGGTCCCTCCAGTTTTTGCTTCTTTCTCTGTAAGAATCCCAAACGTACTGCCTACCCAGAGCAGTAAACCTTAAAGAGGCTCACGATGTCTTCAGCTTACTGAGAATTTATTCAGTAGAAATAGTACATGCAACTGCTATGTAAGTCATCACAAGAGAGCTGGGAATCTTCATCTTTTTTGTTTCCTCTGGCTGTACTGGTTTAATAGTAATTAATAACCTTCTGCATTTTTATCACACTTTTCAGTCATAGAATTAAGAAGTGCAACAGATACTGAGTGTGATAGAAATCTGAATTTTATAGTTGTAGAAACATTGTGTGTGAGATCTGAAAGGGTAGGAAAAAGAGCCCATTTCACATCAATTTCTCATTTTGTGGTCACATGCTGCAATCCAGCCATGTGGAGGCATTCTGTTAATTACTATTGGTATAAAAAATGGCACTTTTAAGTAATGTGACAGTCGCCTTCACAGGACTACTAACTTGCTTGCGGCTGCTTATTTGGACTGGAAACTATAGTACTTTCTATAAAACCATGTGATAATCTGTTAAACTGTTATCTTTTCTGTTTGTGTGTTTACAATATGTTCTCTCTGCAAGTTCTTCGAACTAAGTCATCAGTAAGTATCTGAAAATTATGAAGAATTAGACAGAAGTTCTTGAAGGACAACAAAAAGCAAACCTTGCAATGAAAGAGAAAAAAAAGCCCAGGAAAGAGATCTTCAAGAAGGGGATAACTGGAACTTACTGACTTAACAGGAAAATAGTTGACAGAGAACATTAGGGAGTAAAAGGTAATGACAGAGGTTGTTGGGAAGAAAAAATAGAAAAGAGATTATAAATAAAATGTATGAGGTTTATCCGTAACTGTTCTGTGAAATGGTTACTATCAGAAAGTTTAGATTGTATTGTGAAACATCTTCGGAGAAGACAGTTTGTTTTATAACTTTTATTAGTAGAGTATGATTATTTGTATGTGTGATACAAATATTATTTTCTTGTTATTTACTGAATATTCACCACTGTTTATAATGAAATTTTCTAGCTGTCAAAGTCTCATTTTTTGTACTAGAAATGGTATTTGTTATTTTCATTTATTGATATATTAAAGACATTCAGAACTGCTTATCTTTAAACTTGACGGTAGATTTATTTATTTATTTTTAATGCACTTTATCTGTTTTCTGTCCTTTACTTTTTCTATGTCTGAGTAATGCTTTGATTTCTTCAGGAAATACTTGTAAGAAAATTTCATCGCTAAGCTCTTGACTGAGGACTGACTTCATTTGATCTGATCTCAAAACACCAAAAGAACAAGTCACAGAGATATGATATGCTCTCCTATACATAGGAAAAATTCTCATCCATCACTTTGAGTATCCAAAGTGCTTTCACTCTGTCTCATCGTTTTCTGTCTTTCATGACTAATGCCTTGTCAAAATGTCATCTTTTCCAAATTAAATCAATTTGTGAAATAAAAACCTCTTTGGCTACTTTTAAAATATTTGTGTAATATTAACAAATACTAATCATTTTATTTATTTTCTTTAAGAATATGAATGGCAAAAGCTTTCTTTCTAAGGGGTGTTCACAACAGACATACTTTAATGAGACAGTCTTAGTTATAGCAGCCCAACAAAGGTAGAAATTGCAAGAACAGAATAAGAATATACTCTTAGCATGAAACCTGTAGCCACAGGTATGTAGAACAAGGAAGAAATAATGTTAACATTAGCTGGGATTTATTTTATAAAGTATGAAGAGGAGTATGTTATTATTATATCTTGTAATATTAGTGAAACAGGAATCCTAATGGATTTTTTGTGCATTCTTGATGGTTTTTAGCAGTGTTTTTAAAGAAAGTTCACCAATTGTTCATATATCTATTTGAAGTATTGTCCTGATACTGGAACTACAGAAGAGGCTCTAGCTGGGAGCTGCTTTTGTGCAGGTGCTTCAGCAGCATCCCTATAGTAGAGTCTGCCTAGAATCACATAGTCTTCATGTCTATTGTCTGTCTCTTCTGCTGACTGCTCTAAATCCTGTTGATGACATCAGGGAGAAGGGAGAATAAAGGACAGATGGATGTCTACAGTGCATACTCTGTTATATGTAACTTCTTATGTTTACAAGTGATAGTCAAACTGACAGCTGAAAATTGCCCAAGTCCACACTTGTAAGTGGTAGAACTGGAAACAAATCCATAACTTTTGCTTGCTAGGAAGAACGTCAGATTAATCAGGACATTTTGACCTTCCACACACGAGCCAGAAAGAGCAATGTGAATCTGCAA
>VXAV01001961.1:47815-61914 GCA_013399715.1 Alectura lathami | reverse complement strand
AGTATTTTACAAATTCAGGTTATGAAGGTTATGAAATGGTGTAGATGTTGGCTTAAATCTGCAGAAAATGAACAATTTTTTTTTTTGCTTCTCATAATGCTTGGCATGTAAGGAATAGCTACTAGTCAGTCTTTGCAATATATCTACAAGAAAACATGTAAATAGGCCATGCTGTTCTGAATGTCATTAAGCTCTTGATGTTTACAGCCATGTGAAAATGAATCTGACATGCTTTGTTACAGAATAGTGATGGAGCAGCATTTGAGTGAGCTGGAAAATCTTTCACTTGCTATTACGCTGTTATAGCTGAAAGCAGTCAGAGAATGAATCTAAAATAGAAGTTAAAGTCACCTTTCTTAGAAATCTTATGCGTTTGCACTTCCCCACTTTATATAGAAGTGCAACATCTATTTTGCAGCTACGAGGAGGGAAAATCATAAATCACACCTATTTTCTTGCATCTCCCTGCTGAAGTAAATTACATTGTAATGACAATAGTATATTTCTAAAGTATTGTCACTATCACAGAACTAGAAAATCAAAAAAGTTTTCACTTGACTTTGTGTAAAATGTGCAGATCTTCTGAGTGTTAAATCCATGACAAATCAGTGGTGTGAGGAAGTACTTTTTTTCATGTGATATTTGAACAGTGAAGTTTTGGGCTCAGTGCTGATGCTGGAATCAAATGAGTCTTGACTCACATGACTATTTAATTATGAACCTCTCTAAAGAACTTTCCAGGACGTGCCCTTGCTCACAAACACTTAGAATAAGCCTCAGCATAGATTTAGTTTCTTGTGTACCATGGACCTTTGCTATAGCACACCACACAGGAACAGGAGCATTTACTGTGCAACATAGAGTGAAAGACAACAAAATATCATTCTGCGTTGTTAGTCTTAGAAATTAACTCTCACTACAACAGATTCTGCAGTGTATAATTATCTGGTTAGTTCCTCTCTAAGTGATTAATTTATAAACATATAGATGTGAAAGTATTATTGAAAGCTACTTCAACATTTTGACGTCCTTCTATTCAGATGGATTTCAGTTTTCTTTATAGTGAAGCTGTGTTTTGTCCTTAGGAGATCAACGTTGTTCTCCCAAATGACGTTTTAGTTGCTGGTATCCTGTACAGAGCCAAGGACATTTCAGTTTCTCAGCTTCCAGTAGTGGCCTGCCAGTGAGGGGGGCCAAGGCGGGCATATGTTGCTGGGATGGGACAGAACCAGGACAGCTGACCGGAACTGGGCAAAGGGATATTCTATAACATATGACATCATGCAAAAAAAAACCCTTTATAATCTGAAGGGAAATGGGCAGGGACAGCCGCTGCTCGGGGACTGGCTGGGCAGTGCTTGGATGGTGGAGAGAATTTTTTTGGGCATCGTTTGTTTTTAAAAATACATATGTATATATATATATGTATATTATCATTAGTGTTATTTTTCTCTTCCTTTCTGCCTTAGTAAATAATTTTTATCTTAAGTTACGAGTTCTAGTTTTCTTTCTGATTTTCTCCCCCATCCCATTGGTAGAGGAGGGAGGGAGTCAATGGCTGTGTGGTGCTTAGCTACTTGTCTGGTTAAACCACAACATAATTCTATATGATTTTTTTTTTCTTGAATATATTAATAGCATTTTTTTTTTAATAACCAAATATTAATGTTGCTGATATATCGTTTTGGTATTACCTTAATTGTCACACTGTGTGTGCATTACACTACTCTACACTACTCTGGTACATTACCATTTGATGAAGACATTAAATAAGTAAAGAACTGAAGAACTAAGAATACCACTTTTATGATTATTGAAATTTTTCTAAAGAAATGATGTTAGTAATAATGCAGTGACGGAATAATTTTCAAGGGTAAAAAGAAAATGAGCCAAGATATTCTATTATGTCTTAACAAATGAAGTATTATTCTTGTTGTGGGTGTGTTTGTTTTCAAATTAAAAAACTGCATAAAATGAACTAACACTGAGAGCTTTCATTCTTGTATATTAGTAGAAAAAATCAGTGAGTTTGCAGTGTTTTCTAAATGAGTTCAGAAATGATATTCACAGGTGTCTGAATATGTCTGGCTATATTCTAAAATGATCCTTTCCTCTTCTAGAATTTGTTTACATAATAAGTGAATGATAATAATCCTACACTGGCCCAAACGAAGCAGGGTGAAATGAGTGTATGGAAGAAAACGTAGCAGGCTTAAATTTTAGGAAAAGCCTTGGAAAGTGCAAACACATGGACAATACATGCAGTCATAATTCTCAGTTCACATTTGTGTTTGTACATGTGGCACCTGTCACAGGCTACATTAATCTCAAATCAGTACAGGAAATTTTTTTCACACTAGAACTAAATCTTATTAAAACTATCTTTAAAATAAAACTGAGGATTTACAGGCTATTAGAAGACGGAGGAGAAAAGAGAGAAAAAAAAAAATAATAAAAAAATGTTGACAGCCTAAACGAACTTCTAAACCTTTAGACCAAATGCTCTGCAAGAGCAGTTATTTTGTGTCTGTTAAAATGCCTTTGACACTGATATAGACAACTTGACACTGATATAGGTAACTAGTATTGATAGCTAGTCCATAAGTTACTTTCCAAAGACTAAATTGCATTCCTCCTGACAGTTCTTGCCTATTTATTAAGTGTACATTTTTAAAGATGTATTTTGTACATGTTATATATTCCTCATCCTAAGAATTGCATGTCATTAGGTATATGCCAAAGGTAAGTTTAGACTAGATCTCTGGGTGCCACAAAACTTTTTTTTTTCCTGTAAATATCCCTGTATCATATATCCCTGTAAATGAGAAACCATTATTTCTCCACAAGCAAAATATTTTTGTTTCTGGCAAAGAAATGGCAATGAAAACCTACTGTTGTCTTGGTCAAGGTTTGTCTGTAGAATACGTACAAAGAGATCCTTAGCCCTCTGACTTATGTTATACATAAATAGTGGATTAAATTAATTTTAACAGCTGTCGTGGAAAAAGAAAAAAAAAAAAAGGAGATAAAACAAAACAGATGGCAGATAAAGCTGCAAAATAAGTGCATATTGACACATGTATGACCTTTTAAAAAAGTAGAGTTCGCCCTCTGTTTTCTTATTGTACAACTGCAAATAAGCTGAAGTAAGCTGAGTAATGAAGTTAATATTCTAACCAAGCTCCAGGAATATTTTATTTTACCTTCTAAATGTCTTTCTCCATCCAAAGGGTGCACAATGAAGAAGAAATTTAGTGAACACATGCAGTTAGTATCTACCCTTGTTTAGATGTTCCCTCTAGGCAAAGAACAGTCTTTTTATACTTGGAAGGGATTTTGATATTGACTTCAATGAATCTCAGGTTTACATGCAATCTAGCCAAACAGAACTTTATTATATACATTTCCCTGGAGGCACCATTGACATTTTTCAAGCCTCAGTGTGTTAATTTAATTTATAAACCTGTAGCAATTGTTTACAGACTAAAAAAAATAAAACAAAACAAACAGAAAAGAACCTACTACATCCTCGTAAATATAATCTGATACACTAAAATTTGTTTTAAATTACCTATCCATTTTATTGCACTTGACATTAGTGGGACCTTCTGTGCTTCAGGAAGAGTAACTGTTTAAATGGTGACCTACTGCTGTTAGCAAACTTAACTGAAGGATGTTAATATGTTGTCCATACAATTGCTTTCATGACATATATAGTTAAAAATATCTGATGAGACATTTAGGAAGCTGATCTTGATCTCCCTTATATTTTCAAATCTGCTTCTTCTTCTTTTTTTTTTTTTTTNTCCTGAAAATTGACTGCATGCTGTGATCTGTGAGTTTTATTTTGTGAGTGCTCACCATGTATTGGACCTCAAACATGTACCGCTGAATACAGTCAAAGTTACTATCTTTAAGCTAAGTATTTGAGCAAATTTAGTAACTCATAATTTACCTGAAGAAGCACAGTACAAAAAAACCTCCTCAGTTTTGGAATGTGAATTGTTGTAACTTGGTTAGTGTTGCAATGGTCAACAAGTTCATAAAGCTATATTTCTACAGTTCTAAAAGGCTATAATAATAATTAAAAATAGTGTATTTTTCACTCCTTTTACAATTTTGGTTCTGATATAGGATTTCTAACTAGAATTTGCACTGTTTCTCCATCTCTGACTTTCATTTGCATACACAGAAAGAGAAAATAAATCTTGCACTTCATTGATGAAAACTTAGGAAATACCCTTTGCAATATTATATTCAAAAACTTTACACAGAATTATATGGAATCAGATTGCTACACAATACCTGATTTGAAGAGCTGTCCTCTACAACTTTACCCGCCCACAGACCACAGTCTAGTGCTCTTTGCGTGTGGATATCCAATTTCCAAATTCATCTTAGAACTACAGAACAACATTGAAATACCAATGCCTACCTGAGCAGGCAAACAGCTAGAACAATCTTACTATTTGCTTCCTGATTTCTGGGACTCATAGGCTGGATAAATATATAGAGGAGGTTCCAGTGACCATCATCTTCTTATAACAACAATCAACACACCTACATTCATCTCACGTAGCAGAAAGAGTGTAGAGAAGATCTGTCTGCTATGTTTGATTGTCAATCCCTCCCTTTCTCCACAATGGCAACTTAAAAACATGTTCATAGTTTCTGTGCTTGAATTACTTTACTGACAATTTGTAACAGGATAACATTAACAAGTACCTAGTTGAAGGGCAGCATTTTGTTTAATAATGATGTATTATATTCCAACTTTTTTTGAATGATAGCACTGCTGGTAATATGTGACACTAATATTACTGTTTACTGTAGCAACAGAGTGCTGAGAATGCATTTCAGACATATACAGTCAGAGCACTGGGCTCTTCTCTGTTCTCTCTAATCCCCTTGTCCATCTATACTGAGAAAACGACAGTAGTACTATGAAGTCTGGGTTTTTGTACCTTTTTTTTTAAGGATTTACATGTGTGGCTGAGAAATTTGTCATTTTAGTCAAACTTGAGGATATCCAAGATCACCTTATGTCCCATGTCTCACCACACCAGACATGGCTTTCTGTGCCCTGGCTCTTCTGCCCTTGTGTCTAAGGGGACACAATAATAGAATACTACGTGTTGTCATTACGCCAGAGGACTAAATATCTCCTTTTACAGAGATTAAAACCTATGTAAAGGCTATTTAATCTTTACATCATACAGAAGTAAGATAAATTAACCATAGCTAGATGGCCAGAAGAAAAAACATACTGTAACAGTAAAACTGAGTAAGAACAAATCTTCAAGCAGAACAAGACATACACATTTAACCTTAAAAGTTCTCAGCTTTGAGATTTTTTTTTTTTTGTCGTAAACTCAACATTAAGCCTCTGGCCTACTACCCATAATGCCAGATTGTTGAGTTACAGGGTTGCATATTTGTTTTTCCTTTCAGTGAAAACCTGAACTCTACTTGAAGGATTTGAGTTTCTTATATAGTAGTGTTCCTTATTCATTGGAATCCCTGAGGAGTTCCATGGGTTTACACACAAAAAAAAAAAAAAAGGCCAGAAAAGTGCAGAGTATATGTAAGTTGGCGTAGGGCATCTGGTTCCATAATGTTCTCAGAAAAATGGCAAAAACCTCTTCTCTCTGCTCTCTCATCCCCAGATGTTTCTTTTGTGTCCTCCACACAGTAAACAACAATAGAAGAATAAAATTGCACAGCAATTAGCTGTGCATGGGGGTGATTCCAGGAGCACAGGAGCTTGAGACGGGAGTTTTACCAGAGTGACAGCAGATATACAGAGATGGAATGGGTCCAGGTCCTGCCCAAGAGTAGAGAAAGCAGACTCATTAGAGAAAATAATGATAAAGTTTGCTCCAGAGATAAAGTAAGGTAAAGATTTCTTCCTTCGCAGGAAGAGTAAGTGTTCCATAGTGTTTGCATGGAGAAAAGCAACACAAAACCTAAGATCAATGAATGCTTCTTTTAATTACATTCCGAATGATTGTCTGAAACGTATTTTTTCCATAATAATCTTTTTTTTAATCTTTTTTTCCCTCCCAACTAACAAACAGTCCCAACAGTCCCAGTGGTTTCCACCCTATTAATTACTTTGTCCTTGATGTCCAGACATCCCAGTTTCCCATTACAGCCTAAAGCATGACATCTGAAATAGAATTCTAATGCATTAATTTATAATGTTTGATACTTTAATGCTTATCAAACATGTCAACAGTGCTGCTAGAAAATGAAAAAACAAACAAACAAACAAACAACAAAAAGACAGCTGTCAGGAAACCATTGGGTAAAATGCCCAACAATATCTTAAGAAACTAGAAAATAGAAGTAGGAATCATATATTGCGGAAAATATCTTGGATCTGAAAATCCCATTCAGAAAAAAAAGCTCATTTTTTTAGTCTCTGTGTAGCTCTCATTTCCCAGCAGGGGGAGAGAATTTGCAAGAAGAGCAGAAACAAAATAATAATTAAAAAAAAAAAAAAGTGCTTAATTTTTGGTATTAAAAAAATGAAAGCTGCATTTTAGAGGTTGAACAGGTAAAGTACAAGTTCATGAAAGACTCAGACGAATCTATTTTAAGCCAAAAGTTTTTATACATATGTAAGTCTTTAAAGGCCCCTTGTGTTTGAAAGTTATTAGCCATGAAACTAACACAGTATGCTTGCTTGCTTTATTTAACAACTCCCACCCTCCCCCCCCCAAAAAAAAAAAAAAAGAAAACTGGATTATTTACTTTAAAATTAATTTATGATTGCTTATATGTGGTGAATGCAAAGTTCTTTAGTCATCCAGTTTTAAAGCAAGGAAAAAAAAAACACAAGAAAATAAGGAGAAGTATTTCTGAGAATTCACCGCACTGTAAATCAATGTAAAATAAGTAGAGATAGGGGTTTAAAACATCATAGAAGTAATGGCCACTGAACTACCTTCTTTACAGAAAAGTATCAACAGTAAGCTTTTGTCTCTGAAATGAAAGTATATTGGAAGTAAGTAACAGTGGGCCGCAACTTTCTCATTTAATTTGCATTTGTACTATTAAGCAATCAAAAATTTTTTGGCATCATTACTGGACATGACTGACAGGAAGCAGAGGGCCAGCAACAGCACAGGACCACAACAGGAGAAATGTAACAGAACAAAAGTGATGTGTATTGGCAGAGCTGCATGAGAAGACATGCCATGCAGCTGTCTGCAGTGTGCTGAGCTCTAATTAGTGACATTAATTTTTTGTTTTCAGAAGTCAGACAATCCACACGCAGATGTGCACTACAAAATCTATGACATGCCAACAGCAGAGCTCCTGCATGGGGGTGGCGGAGAGACCACTGACGGCTCCTGCTGTGGGTGGCTGGTGACTGATGGGGTGGGCGAATGGGAAGCATGACTACTGTGCTGTGCTGTGACTGCTGCAGTTTTGGGATACTCATTCTATATGAGTATAGACCTTGTAGTCAGGAAGACTTGCACCTTGTGGAGATTGTACCTGCAGAAATGTGGACCGGGGTGTTTTTGCCTCATCCCTACAGCCTCTGAGTCACTGGATGTCTACATGAGTTTCCTTTGCTATGCAAACAAAATACTTTCAGATTCTTTTGCACTGGATTCCTGAGAACACAGCTTGCATAATAAAAAGTAGATGCAATGATTTTTAAAGAGCTTCTAGGAACCTGTTTCATCATAAAATTTTCCTGTGGCACCTCTCCACTGGAAAACATTTTGGTTTTCACCTTCTAACATTAAACATGACATTGAAAGTGAAGAAGAGCTTTTGTTGCCTTTTCACCCTATGAGAGACTTGTCACCCTGTCCAAGGGTCAGCTAGCATATGTTTTAAAAAAATCTTACTTTCATCTAAGAAGTGCATTAGGACTAGGAAAGCTCCTATTGCTATTGCAAACTTCAGGTTATGATGCAACTATCAATAGACAATTGAGAAGGAATTGTTAAGCATCCTTTTTTGTTGTTGTTGTTGTTGCTAGAGGGTAGCATTCTAAGGATTCAGCATCTTACAACTAAGGTAAGATGCAGGTTTTGATCAAGAGCAGATTTTGATTAACATGTAGTTTACAGAATTAAATATACTTTCTTGTGAAGAGAGAAAAGCGTATACTCATATCTAATATTTTCTACACATAATTTAAGGATGAAGGCAAGAAACAAGGAAATACACATTATAATACGAAAATATATACAGTGTGACAGTATCTCCGAAGTGGTATATGGAGACTTTCTCTGGCCTGCAACTTCATAGTAATAATTAATTCAAGCCATCTGTTATCTTCGCAGAGGGGATAAGAAGTGTATAAGAATCTCTTTGCAGAGATAAGAAGTGTAATTTTTGTAATTTGTGAAGAAAACACCTCTCTTGAATATTCGCTTTCCTCTTAACAAATCAGAAGTAAATTCAATTTAATAAATTGATAATGATGGGGAATAAAAGAAACCAAATTGCAAGGTGAATGAGAGGACAATATTGCTAACATAATTGCACATATATTGTTATTGCTAATGCAGATATAACATTAGACTGCCATCAGAGCAGCACCTAAAATTTTTAATTTGGAGTAAGTTTATTTTGAAATGAATTTACTCTGGAATAAGTTTAATTGTATCAAAGAATGCACTGCAGATGAATCTCACAGTATAGCTGAGCTGAAGGCTGAAACCAATTCAACTGGCCAATATAATCATAAAATTATATAATATTAGCTGTTGGAAGGAAACCACAAGGATCATTGGATCCATGTCCTGGCTCTGCACAGGACTAATTAAAAATAAACCACACATCTGAGAACATAGATTCTGTGACCACTGCCCTGGGGAACCTACCCCCTCGTATAGGGTCATACCAGCACAGGGTAGAATGGGACATTAGCTGTGAAATATGTCAAATAGCCAACAGACGTTCTATCCTCTTTATATGTGTGGGGGACTAGGTCATTCTAGAAAATGAAGTTCTCAGTCACAGGACCATCTTTTTTTTTTTTTTTTTTTTTTTTTTTTCTTTTTTCATCTGGAGCATATAGCTGATATTGAGAATGCTTGGTATTCTAGCAGCACCAATTTTGGACCAACAAATAAGTTAATTCCATTGTGGTTGTTTCTCCTTCAAAACATCATTCCTCTCTCCCAGCTGTCTCATTCAGGCTCATCAGCTTGCCATAATATTTGAGATGGAAATAATATGGATGGAAATATCACACTGCAAAAGATTTTAACTAACTCACTTCATAAAAACATGCTAAAAGTCATTTTCAGCTATCACTAGCCAATAACTGCAATTTTGCATGCATTTCCAAAATGTAATGATAACAAGAATAGACTTTTAAATGTCTATTTACATTGTTTTACAGGAAATATCAAATAATACCATCACAGCAGTCATGGTAATTTGATTAGACAAAAGGCAAAATGGCAAAAATTGTAATACTTATATTTCTAGTAAGGTAGTTTAGTGTATTGTGGACAGGACATTTGTGTAATATTAAAAGCTAGTTGTTAAAGTAAGAGGAAAGGCTGTGTGAGGTAGAGACCCAACCAGGATAGCTTTTATCTCACTAGACCTGGTACAGATAGGCATGGCAATGGTAATAAGTTTCATACTTATTATCTGCTTACATTTCTTGTAAGGATTGTGTAACGCTATTATTTTGTGGGCACTTGATAACATGTGGCTTGTTGTGGTAGCGTACACATGTTGCAAATGGTCCTGTTCCCAGAATACACGCTTTGAAACTCCTCACCTACCTATAATTGTCACAATTAGTAGTTTGCACTTCAGAAAAAAAAGTTTAACGTAAGCATCATTTTGAGTTTCTTTTTTCAAAATAAGAATGTACTATTAGTGTCAGTCAGATTCTGCTTACCGGTAGAGGCAACTGAATTTACATTAGGCAGTTAAAACAATGCAGCAATGATCAGCCTACTCCAAACATCACAGTAAAATGATTTGTGAATCTCATAAGCACCCATTTTTTTTTTAACCATGAAATACATAAATATGCCAATGTGAATGAAACATCTTCTTCTCTAAATAACCAATTTCAACATAAGATGTGTTAGTTAAATTAGAAAACGAACTACTTATCTAGCAGTAGTTTAACAATTCCTATACCAAAAACAGGCAACACACTATACAAGTGCAATTAGCAAGAGATGTGTCTTCTTTTAAAAATAACAAAGAATAAAGATTTACAAGACTAAACCACAAAAGACCAATGGTGTCCGAACACCTTTGCACACAATGCAAGAAAAGAAAGATAAACCCAAGATTTCAAGTCCTACAAAATGTTAATAAACGTAAGAGGAAATCTGAGTTTACTTTGGAGAGAAGATACCCGTAAATGTATTCCGGATATTCTTGTCAAAGATATTGACAGATATCTTGGCAATATCTTTGTCAATTTTGTCTTGATACTTGTCAGAGGCAAAAGACCTTCAAGCTGAGGAAAAAAGCGTATGCTTATATCCATAGTGGCATAGAACCTATTCATAAGCTAAAACTAGCCAAGCAATCTTATGAAGGTGCTGAGAAAATGAAAGAATGACAGCCACTGATACCTTAAATTCAGTAAGCCATGACAGAAATATGCCTTCCCTTTTCCAGAAGAAAAGAATATAAAATTTTCTACAGTGAACAAGCAGCAGCATGCTCTGATCCCATCACTCAACTTTACAGCACAGCTCTTTTCTCTTCCTCCCTGCCAGCAATCCACTAACAGCAATCAGACCGAACAAAGAGAAGTAGAGAAGAACATCAAGAAAAAACAGCTTTTCACTTCAGCACCACAGGGAAATGAATTTTCCTGTGCTGCTGATAGGAAATAAGATTTATGTTTTCATTCTCATCACATTAATTTGATACTGAATTAGTACAATAACATCTTCTTCTGTTACTGAGCTGTCTTCTGTTACTGATCTGTCTTGGACTTAGCTGTGGAAAGGGTGGCTTATGACAAACGTGACAAATGAAGGAAGACAATAGGATTAATTGGAATTCAGTATTCTTAGTATTCATTACTTTTCCCAAGACTTTTCCTTTAATTATTTGTTTGGATTTTGCGCCTCAATCTTTTAATAATTACAATGGTAATTATGAAGAAGTCATTCACTGTCTGGGAGAAAAATATCTTCACTGAGTATAAAGGTGGTCAGCTCAATAACTGTGCAGATACTGGTTTTATTTATCTCAGGATTAATGACATCCTTCTGTCTTATTCCAAAATTCTTTTGCTTCAGTAGAGCTTTGCAAGAGAAGTTCCTCATCTTAAACTCTATATAACCTTGTAAAGATTTCCTGCAGTAAGCCAGCCAGTACTTTCTGTACTAAGACAAAGACGTTTAATTTTTAGCACCCTAAGTTAGCTATCAGACCCCCACATGGGAGACTTTGTTAGTTTTTGGAATAACTTTCTTGAAATTATTCTGAAAACAAGTGTGAATCCAAAGAATGTAATATCTACCAAAGGCATTTACACTGGAAGACATTAAAAAACTATAACTATATTATATTTTTCTTTGTCCATGTTTGTTCTTTTCTGTTTTCCTTTTTTTTCTCTGCTTTTTTTTGTCATTTCGCTTTTGCCCCCCCCTTTTTTTTTTCTCTTTTCCCTTTACCCTTTCCTCTTTACTGTTTTTACTGTTTTCCCTTTATCTATTTCATATTTTTTCTTTTTTCTTTTTTTTTGCCTTCATTTTCTTTTGCCTTTTAATAAGTATATAATCATGATTAATGACCCCCTGTGTTTGTTTTACAGTTTTTTTTTTTTTTTCTTTAAATTACATTGCTAAAGTATGATAAGAGACCTTGCTGTCACTTAAATAACACAAACCGTTCCCTGGACAATTATTAGAATGACAATTAGAAAATTTGGATCCAGATTTTTGCCTCCCTTTATGTTATGAAAAATATTTGGTCTCTTAAGATAAAAGCACTTGCTTGATGAGTTGTCAGGTTGTATATATCACACTGATGTTACGTTTACTTTGTTTTAGTGATAGTGTGGAATGTTATAAGTTAATGGTAAGAACATAGTCAGCTGACCTGCATTTACAACACCTTTTTTACTTTAGGAGCAACAAAAAACAGCAATAATGAATTACAATTGATAACGTAAATAACTGCCATTAATTATCCTACCTATGATCTTTAACATGTTTTTAATACAAAGCATAATTCTTGTTTTTGTGGTGGATGAAATAGAATGGATTGTTCAGACTGTTACACCTGTACATAATAGTGTGATAATAAATTCTGATGTTCAATACTACTATAAAAGAATACAAACAGAAAATGGAAATTACATTTGTCACTTAATACCTTGGCAGGCATAGTGTTTTCTGATACCCACAGTATGCATTTACACCACTAGTATTGGCTTAAAAATGTATTGGGGAATTATTCTCTACTATCAGTTTTTATTTGAGGTATCAATGAAAAAGTTAAAAACAATGTCACTCATTTTCTCAGAACAGTTATAGGCTATGGGCAGTTTATTGAGCACTTAAATGACACAAAATAAAAGCGACTAATTTAAAACCCACTGAGCAGGAAGGTTTGCGCATGTTATCTCAATCACACCCAAAGAACCAGTAGTTCCATCCTTAAAGGACTCAGAGAAAAGCTAGTATGCAACCAGGTAAACACACATGATAAAAATAAATTTGTTTTTAAGTATCTATAAGTAGCTTTGGTTTCTCTGGCACCATTAATATTTTATTTTCTGGTCAGGTGCACTATTGATTTCTCCACACTGAAGCTATTTTTTCCTCATTAGCTTTCCAAACTTTTCTTTGCCTCAATTTTCTTCAGATACAAAAGCTGAGCAAGATTATGTGAGACTTGTTGCTTAGCAACAGCCCTATTCCTAAGACGATAATGGCTGAGCACTCCATGTCATCTTCTCTTTGAAGAGGTCATACCCTCTCTCTCCTCCACGCTGTTTCAGGTCCTCTGTCTCTGTCTTTCTATTTAAATGAACACGTAAAATGAGAATTATTCATAATTTAGATTAAGCTCACATATGCAAATTGCATTCTATATATGTTTATGATGTCTGTATGTAACAAACAAACAAACAGACAAAACTGTCTATATTTCAGAGGGGAAAGAATTGCCTAAAATCTAGCAAAATTAACTGAGGGATGGGAGCAGAGAATGGGAAATGTTTAGGAGACAGAAAATCCCATCTGTTACTACTCTCAGAAATATTCTTACCATTTAAAGTTTTTTGGCACAACTAGCAACAACAAATTACTAGCACATTAAGTCTTACTGAATTAGAGTGCAGACGCATACAGCAAAATGGACTTTCTACTTGAAAAATGTTCAAAGAAAGCAAAAATCATCCTAATAAATTTACCTTTCACAAAGCAGTCCATTTACATTGCTGGTATAGTTTTCAATAAATAATCATCATTTTTTTACAAAAATTAACTCACTACTTCGTGAAAGAATGCACATTCTGCACGGTACATATGATAGTCTTCCAGTGAAACCACTTGAACAAACACTGGGAGAATATGGATGACAAGAAAAATAAACAAGCACAGGAACTGGGAAAAAACCTGTGAAGATATTGAACGGCGACAGGTAAAGAAACCAGGTCACTTTCTGTAGTGAGTTAGAAAGACACCCGAAATGGAAGAGAGTGTATTCTGTGTATGAGCCCAAGACTGCAGGCATTCATTGACTCCACTGATGGTGGGGCACAGCCACATGAACCTAAGTTGCTAGTATATGGTATAGAAAAGTCCTGCAGAAAAAAAGGGGTAAGGAAGAAGCGTGGGGCAGAAAGTTTAGGGAGTGATTGAGAGCAGACAGTTACTTTTGGTTATAAGAGGACAAATTAGTTAGTCTTAAACAGTACTCCAAAGGTAACTAAAGTGCCCTTGTTTCCAAAGACACCTCTTCTGCATACAGATGTCAAAGCAGTCCTTACTGTTCCATTTGCTGTGTGATGGGAGAGGCAGAATGCCCTCACTTGTGAACATCTCCCAGCTCCAACCTGTGTATCTGCCCTGAGGGCCTCAGGGAGGGAGCAAGAACCACGGGGTGAGAACCAAGCCCATGTTATG
>VXAV01001961.1:15413-35068 GCA_013399715.1 Alectura lathami | reverse complement strand
TTCTCTTGAAACAATGATGGAAAACTAAGGCATGATCTTTTATTTCCAGTTTAGCAGTAATTACACAGACAATAACGAACATCTTGCAGAAGAACATGCCAGATTTGTCATTATTCCACTTTTAATAAATGTATTTGTTGAAATCAATGAAATATTTACAAATAAGTTTTCTTACCAGATATTTTAAGAGAAATAAACTGAATTATACAGGAAATAATAATAATAAAAAAAATTAGAAGAGCTTAGTGTCAAAAAAATTATCACTTAGCAGAACTTATTTTGCCCTTTGTTTTGAAATTATTACTTATAGGCTGCGCTAATGAACCTTTTTTTTTTTTTTTTCCCCTGAAGATCGTATTTCCTTCTCTTCCCTTTTTCTTTATTCTTGTCTATTAAGAATGTTTGTATAGATTCTCTTCTTCATCCTACATTTATACAGCAAAGGAGGCAGTGCTTGATTTATTTGTTTTAGTGGAAATTTTGTCCCTGGTTGGTACAATCTTTAAATTATTTCTTGAATGTAATTCCAGGTTAAATGAGCCTCCCCTAAAAGAACAAGTAGCAGCTATTCTCCTACATAGAATAACAGAAACCAAATGCATAAAACCTATCCAGCTTCTCACTCGCAAAGAAATCACCAAACATGAAATACAACCATGTTTAGCATGGGAGGAACTGAAACAAATCTCTTTACTTACTATGGAGTTACTTGTAAAATAACACAAATTAATTTCCAACCCTAAAATGATCTTAAAATGTGGGAAATATGGTTGATATATTTGAATGTATTATATGGTTCACCTTCACTATTTCCCTTTTCCTTTCAATTCTTTATTGTTGTCATTGTTTTCTTCACCATGGGTATATCTGTAATCTGAGGTGAGATGGTTATACACAATGTCTCAGTTTCTCACTATCAGAACTCATAATGGGCAGGTTTTAGTTGCAAATTACAAAAACGTACATGGAAATAATGTTAGTCAAAAGGCTTTTAGCAATGTATGTAAACAAAGACAACAGTAAACAAA
This sequence comes from Alectura lathami, assembly GCA_013399715.1. Classification (NCBI taxonomy): domain Eukaryota; kingdom Metazoa; phylum Chordata; class Aves; order Galliformes; family Megapodiidae; genus Alectura; species Alectura lathami. The sequence continues at coordinate 34,040 of VXAV01001961.1, read as the reverse complement.
CAGGTGTTAAAGAGTTTTGAAGGATAAGATATATGGATTATCATGCTTTTAATTCAAACAGGTGAAAATAGACATCTTTGATTTATATTTTTCCTTCTATCTTAGTACCTGATACGGTACTTTTCTCCCAGGGCTGAAGATGTCAGTCAGACTCCACCCTTGCATAAATAACTACAAGATCTTTGCCTCTGAATGATAGGACTCTTTGAGTGAAAAGATATGAGGAAAAATTTCAAAGCCAAAGCCACCTACCACCCAAATGAAGCTACGACAAATGTCTCCTTCAATGGAGGACACTGCGTGTCCCAGATGTGACTGACATGTACCAAATTGGTTTGGTGGCTGTCACTGATTTCCCATTCCCAATGATTCATGTCCAAATATCTGGTCATTGGCACAGGTAATCTTTTTGACTGCATGTCTAATTTCAGTGTATTAATGGATGCCTCTCTTTATTCACATTTATTGGTCCATATATTAATGGCTCCGAGGTCATATGATATAAATTATTTTGTAGTGAGTTTTCCATATACTTAGACTTTCTGCAGCTACTTGTTAGGCACCTCCCTCCTTCCCCCCCTCTCCCCCCAAAAAATTAAATTCAGCTGGTCTTCAATTTAAATGAAATCCATCCAGCTGGAACAGAATTTTAGACGTTCCTTTGTTTTGCAGAACTGAGTGTCTGGCAGCGAACCAATAGGTGGTAGGACATCAGTTCAATGACCTCAACACTAGGCTATGCAACTCAAGAAACCTCAGGAGAGAATTTACATTCTGAAGACACCCCTTTAGAAAATGCGATATTTCCCACTGCATCAGCCTGGGGAAGCCAGATGTAGAAGACAAAAATTTAGCTCTGGAAATCTCTGTGAAACCTTTTGGGAAACAGTTTGACCCGGTAATTGTAGGGAGTAAATGAGATTCTTTGAACTTAGACCAGACACTGTTAAGGAATATTTTATATACTTTTTCCCATGTTTTTATGATACCAATGGATTTATTCATTTTTCCCAGGTAGGAAAATGCTTTTTTTTTTTTTTTTTTTTTTTTTTTTTTTTTTTTTTTTTTTTTTTTTTTTTTTTTTTTTTTTTTTTTTTTTTTTTTTTTTTTTTTTTTTTTTTTCCTTGCTCTTGAAAAAAAAAAAAAAAGAAAAGTTTGCCTAGGTTGGACACTGAAACCAGGCTGTGAAGCAGAAGATAAGCAATGAATACAGCGGTGACCACATGCATTTTCAAAAAGTCTTTTGACTGAAAACACAATACAATGCCAACAAAGGCTGATTTGGGTAATTGCGTGTGTAGTTGCTTAGAGTGTGCTAATTCAAGAGAGGCAAGAAAGAAAGTAGAAAGTTACTCATTTATAATTCTTTTCTTTGCATTAATCATCTTTCTGACCACACTGAAATGTACTGAAACACAGCATTATGTGACACCTGTGAGACATGGACGGAAATGCATATGAGGAGAAAGTATGTGCCATGGTCAGCTGTTTGAATTAGAATCTTACTATTATATAATTCTAAAAAATGTACATATGTGGGTGCATTGAGCAGACTCAGTGAGTTAGATGACTACACTGAAATATTCTTTCAGTAGCACGAAACTTAGTAGACTGGATGTCTATTTCCCATTATAATGAACTCAAAGAATCATTGAATCATAGAATCACTGAGGTTGGAAAAGACCTCTAAGATCATCATCTAAGTCCAACCATCAACCCAACATCACTATTCTAATTAAAACATGTCCCCAAGAGCCATATCTAGACGTTTCTTGAACACCTCCAGGGAAGAAGAATCCACCACATCCCTGCGCAGCCTATTCCAATGCCTGAGCACTCTTTCTAAGAAGTTTCTCCTAATATCCAAATGGAACCTTCCCTGGCACACGTTGAGGCCATTACCTCACATCCTGTCGCTGACATCTGTTGTTTCAAGGTGTATAGTTCTTGAATAACTGCAAAATCACCAAGAGTGAATGCTAGCTTTAACAAGCAGAAATCTTCTCATTAATCTATTGAGAACTGGTCTGTAGCTGTAACACAGAAACTCATAATGTATTGAGATGGGCTTCTGCTTATAGGCCCTTGCAGTTCCTGGATGTGCCTCTTCTCTCTGCCTGCCCTTTCTGCATCTGTCAGAGTGGCAGAGAAGTAGCTGTCTGGAAAACTTTTCTCCATTATTAGTAATAATATTACATCATTGAACTATTTACTGCTTCATCTAAGATCGAGCTGATGTCTTATATTAACTCTTAGTAAAGTGTCATTCCTACACATACAGCGTAGTGTCTAGAACAAAAAAGGGATTTTCACACAGGCTGAGGTGACACAGCTTTACTACAGACAGATGGCAATTTGTTGGTAGTGCCGGGGCAAAGAGCAAGTCAGTGGGTTCTGATCAATAAGCATCTCATTTTGAGCAATTTGGCTCACCTTCTACAGTCATTTAGACCTCCCAGACAGACAGAACTGTTGAAGATAACCTTTTCTTTCTTTCTCTCTTTCTTTTTCTTTCCCTTTTTATCTTTCTTCTCACTTTTTCTTCTTACCGTTGCTCTTTCTTTCCTTCCTACCTTGTTTTCTTCTTCCTTTCTTTCCTTCTTTCTTTCTTACTTTTGTTTTAGACAAAAGAACAGTATAGAAAACACCTCTAGGTCTACTATTCTTGAATTAAATAAAGCTTTTGTTTCCTGAGTTCTCTTTCTAGATCCCTGGTAGGGAGTTGTAATTGTTATTTTTTCCAAAATCCATTCTTGTGAAATGAGGCAGTTGAGTTTCTAAGAGGTCTGCTTTATAATCTCAACTGCAGATGAATTCTCTCCTCAAAAAAATTTAAAAACTCATTATGTTTAAAGTCTTCTTTGGGAATGGAGAGAAAAGGAAACATCTAGCATCCCTGCTAGTGAATTTATACTTGAAAATTAAATGCCTCCAACATTACTATGTTCTGTGTACTACTAGTCCTGGAAGACTTCTGATTTTCATCTCATTCTTGTTTGCTGTGTGTATTTGACACAGAATGACTTAAGACCATTTGCAAATTCTCATGGCTTCTTTCTTTCTTTCTTTCTTTCTTTCTTTCTTTCTTTCTTTCTTTCTTTCTTTCTTTCTTTCTTTCTTTCTCTCTTTCTTTCTCTCTTTCCTTCTTTTGTCTCTGGTTTTGTTTTAATTTTTTTTTTTTTTGTTTTGTCTTCTTGAAGTAGAAATTCATTCTATATATAAATTTACTGACAGACCACTAGTGAGGTGATATTGAAATACTGTTCAAGACTGGAACCTCAGGGCACTGTTCTAATAGAATTAATATTCTTTCCCTCTCTTAAAAAAAAAAAAAAAAAAAAAAAAAAAAAAGGAAAAAAAAAAAAAAAAAAAAAAAAAAAAAGTGGAAAACTACAGAAACTACAGGGCCTATTAGAAGAAACTCATTTATTTAAGATGTAAGAAAATATTCAGCCCAATGTAAATCACTAGTTTTATTCCTTCATGGCTATTTTAAGCTCAAGTAACGTTATTTCAGGAATTACAAATTTATATTCTTTGTTGCTGTTTGGGTTGTTTTTTGCTGTTTTCTGTGGTTTTTATGTCAGTTCAGTTCAGTTCAGGGTGGTTACTGTCTTTTGTTTTTTTCTATAAATGTATAAAATTGGATTTTGGTAGTTTTAAAAGCATGGAACAAAATCATAATAGTGGCTATATTTTGTAATTGTTTAATTTCTCTATTGGGAAAGAGAGGTGATCGTCCCCCTCTGCTCTGCCCTTGGAAGACCTCACCTGGAGAACTGTGTCCAGGCCTGGGGCCCCCAGTACAGAGGGGATGTGGAGCTGTTGGAGCGGGTCCAGAGGAGGGCCACCAAAATGATCATAGGGCTGGAGCACCTCTCCTGTGAGGAAAGGTTGAGGGAGTTGGGACTGTTTGGCTTGGAATAGAGAAGGCTCTGGGGAGACCTAATTGCGGCCTTCCAATACTTGAAAGGAGCTTACAGGCAGGAGGGGGACCGACTTTTTGTACGGGTGGATAATGGTAGGACAAGGGGGAATGGGCTAAAACTGCAAGAGGGGAGGTTTAGGTTGGCCATCAGGAAGAAATTCTTCCCTGAGAGAGTGGTGAGGCGCTGGCACAGGCTGCCCAGAGGAGCTGTGGCTGCCCCAGCCCTGGCTGTGTTCAAGGCCAGGCTGGATGGGTTCCTGGGCAGTTTGATCTCGTGAGCTAGTGGCTGGCAGCCCTGTCCACAGCAGGGGGGTTGGAACTAGATGATCTCTGAGGTCCCCTCTAACCCAAGCCATTCTATGATTCTATGAGTCTATGGATGAGTTGTAAATATAGGCAGGCACTTCTTTACTGTATAAATAGATTGAACTCTAAACCTCTGTTCTGGGTTGCTTTGCAAATTCTGATGACAGTTTTATTGTAAGCAGAATGTTGTGAGGAAAAAAAAAAAAATAAATGAAAAAATAGAAAAAGAAAAAGCCCGGTTCCATCCTGCTATATCTCTGATTGGTAAAAAAAAAAAAAAAGTAAAGGAAACTATATGCATCTCCCTTAAGGTGGCACCATAGTAACTCTGTTTCCCTCAGTGGATAAAAAAGATGCAACCTCAGTTCTACTCCAAAATGTTATTATTTCTCACCATGATACATTTCCAGATTCCATTATATATCATTGCATTCCTGTATGTATAAATGTTATTATAATTCTTGCCTATTTTTTTAACTGGGAGCAACCAGCTTGGGCAAAGAGAACAGGAGTAAAAGCTTGTGACAGGTTCTGCAGAAGCAGAATCAAAAAGAAGGTATGTGCAAAAGTGGCAGCCTAGCAGAAGCAGAGAGAATACTTTCCTTGAAGATTATCTTAAGTTTTCATTCAGTGGAGAACTTGTATGAATATTGATTCTGGCCTATAAGCTAGTGTTTTCTACTGCTGGGCAGCTGCTTTTAATCAAATTTACAGATTTAGATTCAAAAACCATAGTTTTTTTCATTGTTATTGTTTTATTTTTCTTCCTCTGAGATTTTCTTAAAGAGTATCACTTTTCCCAGAAACAGATTTTTCCTCAATTTTCGCGTCAGTAAGGAAAACTAGGTTTGGAAGTTTTTTGTTGTTGTTGTTGTTGATTTTGCCTAAATAATTTCATCCACTGAAATGTTTTGTATTATGCAATATATATAATTTTTTTCTTATAGATTTCTATATTCCAGTAAGCTGAAATATATAGATATTCAAGAGGAAGTTCAAGAATTGTACTGACACTGATAGGTACATTTCTGCTTTATTATCATTTGGCAAGGAAGAACATAGTTTATACATTTTTAATGGTATAAAAAAATGCTGAATCCTTCAGGGCCTGTCTCAGATATATGAACCTATTAGCTAGGACAGTGGTTTAAAATGTGCAAAGAAACTAAAAGCATTAAAAGAGAAGGAGAATGTACTTCCTGAACATAGAATGTTGTCTGGGAGATGTGTTCTCTAGTTAAAAGCATTAAAGGGAAGCTTTGCATGTAACACACAAATGTAGTGAGGTCCTCTGTTTTTCTAATATCTATGAACTTCGATCTAAATAATGAATAGTTCGGCGTTATTAGATAAACCACTATCTGGACAGACTAAACTGTTAGGGAATTATTTTAAGGACACAAGTAAACCCTCCAGAATTCAAGAAAATTTGACAGTAGACCAGCACATTTGATTTCAGGATACAAAGATATTTCTAGACAAGACCAATAATGTGAATGAGGTGAAGTGCGTATACTGGTAAATGGCAAAGAGTGAATACTCTTCACATAGGAAAAGAACCAAAAATGTCTTATACATATGACTAATGTAATATTCATATCTCCTCCTGATCTACTCTGGATGAGCAATGTGATGGTGTAATGGAGGAGGATTATGTACCCAGTGAACTGGATACCCTTCTTGACTTTCTCATGAAGTCTCATGCAAACAACATCAAGCCACTGAACAGTGGGAAGAAGTCTTTTCTTCATCTGCAAATATAGCTGAAGGTCACAGAGACAGTCAAATAAAAAGATATCAGTTACTAAATAGTATTAATAAACATCATAAGCATAGAATTAGCAATGGATCTCTGAAAGTGTTTGTATGAACAAACTCTTTAAACAAAAATCTTTCCCAAGATGATCAATAAGATATGAAATACATGCTTCTCTTTCTCTTAAACTACAGTCAGGATTTGAGAATGATGCTTACAACCCATAGAATCATTAGTGTACAAAACTCCAGTGGAAGAATGGAGCATGAATAATGTAGGATTCCTGAAATGAAGGAAGGTTAAGAATATAGAAGCCTCTTGACAGTTCTGGATTTTGAATCAATTACATCTTATAGCCATTATAGCTTCAGGAAACTGGAACCTCTCCTCTAGTTCTCAGTGTTGTGTTTTGGATGAGTCTATCTATCTGGAAGGAAAATGTAGAAAATGAATGAATCATATACTGACAGTCCTTGTAGCTGTCAAAAGAAAACTTTGGTGTTTACCAGAAAGTACATTTTCAGTCAGAATTTGTGTAGTATGGAAATGAAGGATATGGCTGTCATTCTATAGGGTACAAGTATTTATCCAAGAAATATTGGGCTAAACTAAATAATTATTATATTTCTGACAAAATTTGTGAATGGATTCTTGCTTTTGTTTACTTTTGCTAAAATTCAACAGTTTGAAGAAAAAATTTTAACAATGTCAGTGGATGAACTATCTGAAAATCTATCTTTGCCTTATAGAAGCATGCTAGAACAAGAATGTATGGAAAGGTGGGTTGTGAGACAAAGTTAAGACTACATGGAAGAGTGTCAATATAAGCTTAGAATCAGTCTATTGTTTTCAGTTAAATATTTGAGGTTACAACAATGCGGTTGGCATTCTGGAAAAGCTGGAATTACTTTCCTGGAAAGCCTTGGGAATAATGCAGTTAGCCAGCACCCTTTAATCTTCCTTTGAGTTTAACACCATTCTCAACATTGGCCTCTATACTTTTCTAAAATGTTAAAGAATGATACTTGCTTTATTAGTTGAATAGATTTTCAAATATGAACAATATTCATGTGTTTTCAATAGCTACTTTTTTGCTTAGGCTTCCTTTGGTTGTCCACGGCTTTTAGAAACTTCAGATAATCAGACTTCATAGTTTTTCCAAAGCATAAAGCAAGGGTAAGAAACCTTCTCTTCAGACCAGCTCTTCTCTTTTGTCTAACCCAAAAGTGTCTCTTGAACAGATTATGAAAGTGTTACGCACAGTATCAAGGGATTACAACACAACAATCAGCATCAGCAGTAACACACAAATCCAAGCTTTCTTCACAGAAATCTGTAATCTATATGATGTTTAGGACAGCAGCACTGTGCAGGTTGTGGTTCTTTAACAATCAAATCAACAATCCTGTATAAACTCTTAGATAGACTAAGGGAAATCCAATGGGCTAAAAAGCAGCAGAAATTTTCTAATGGATGTCTGCAGAACAGGTTGCTGTCTTTCTTTCCTTTCTGTTATTGGCCTAAGATGCTCTCCTGTAACCAGAAAGAATCCTCCTACCATATGTCTCCCAGAATCTTTGCTATATCTGGGAAATGGTTTCCTAGTACTTCATCAAAGCCAAACAAACACATAAAAAAGGCATCTGGAAATTCCAACAGTAGCCTGAACTAAGTATCTTCCAAGGTTCAATGTATTCTGAACTGCCTTTAAGTATCTCTAGTAATCAATGATCAGACTATTAGATGGCATGTCACAGTAAAACAGGTGCAAGGCATAGACAACGTGGAGTCTAACTTGTAAGTCCTTTGTAAAATTGATATAAACTTCTTTGGAGAATAAAGGGGAAATTATACATGTGGTGACATTCACAAAATGAAATTCAGTGGCATATTTTGCAAAGCAAAAGTTCTCAAATATCTTCCATGGCATCTCCTGTGGCAAACCTATAATTTGTCCAAATAATATTTTGCTGAAAGTAACAATACTTTGTACCAGATAGGCAAATTTGTTTTGGAGACTTCAGATTATTATCACTTTATATTTATGTAGTTTTGTCTTGTATCTGTTACTGTTTAACTTCATTTTTGATATAATTCTCAAGAATATTTCTTGTGAAGTAAGAACTCATATATGTTTCAACCAAAGGAAAACAATAGTCATACTAAGGCTGAAAAAGGAAATTTAGAGGTTTATGTTAATTTTCCATATTCAGTAATTTCTCTGCCTTAGTTTAGTTCAGCAAACAGAAAAAAGAAAATCTGAAATTTACTTTTAAACTCGCTATTACTGTGAGAAAAGAAACACAACTTTTTGAAATATTTAACTAAATCCTGATAAATTGCATGGTGAGTAGAAACGAGGTATAAGGTACTACATAGTGAGACAGTCCCTTGGTAATGTGTATGAGTCAAACATGTTTATAACCTTTAGAAAAATGCACTCATGCATAAATCATAAATAATAATAATCACAATAATAATAAAGGTCAATGTGAGTCTCTAAATCCTTAGAGGAATATATAGTTCTTTTTATTTTTCTTGTCCAAAATTCTCTCATTCTCAGTTAAGATTTAGTATCTTCGAGGTAAAAAATCATTGCCATTAAATACATTCTGAGCACCCACAAATATTAAGTGGGTTGATAAATAATAGCTGGCAGAATCTTTAAAGAGTATGTTCTAAGGAGAATTTTATTGTTGCTGGAAGCTGATTGTGTCCTGTGCTTCTGATATCTTTATTTATTTGCATATGAATGTTTTGCTTGTTTTTCAATCCACAATACTGTATTTTTTCCTATGAAGTCACAGTCGGAAGGGAAGATTTAAATACTAGACCAACGACTGTTTCAAATTGTACAAATCAATGCGTTATGTATCACAACACAGGAGGGACATTTTATTTTTAAGAACTCCTGACAATGCATCATCAGTTGTCTCCAGACCTTTGACAGTTTGCATCACGTACTAATCACATAGACAAATGCAAATCTGATAAATGTACTTCAATGTTTAAGGAAAACATGAGGGAAAGAAAATAATTCATTGTTTTAAGCACAGCTGTTGAAATGAGTGTTCTTTTAACAACAGTTTTGAAAGGAAGAACCAGAGCATTTTCAGAGTTGACAGTAAGGACATAATACCTCAAACATAAACGTGTTTCTAAAGTCTAAATTTCAGGGGATGTCTCACATTCTTCGAATGAATTCCTGAATATTTTTACTTAGCCTGGATATATGATGAGTAATTCTTAACCTGTCCTCTGATCAAATAATATCTTACCTGATCAGTTAACAAATCCATTAACAACTGTCCTATCTCCATCTCTCAAAGTTTTTGCAAGTACTTGCATTTTTTTTTTAATTTTTTAAGTGAAATTATTCTGTGAAATGAACATTGTGTTGCTTGCTGTTACAAAAAGTATTTTCCTTCACTGGAAAAGATCAAATGATGCATACTTTAGCAGTATATATGAGTGAGTATTGCAATATAAAAATTGTACCATACTGCTTTGCCATAATCCTTTGACAGAAAGTCCTCCACAGTCTTCCAAATGCTCTTATGAAATATCAAATATTTACAAGTTTTCTTCTGGCAGCCTTCATAAACAAGAGGCTTGTAAATTAATCTGAAGCTTAGTTGCTTATCATCCAGGCAATAGAAAGATTTTCACTGAAAACATTGTAAAATTCGAGACTGGCCACAAAATGATGTTCTGTTTTGGGGCATATTACACCAGCTGTCCAACCAAGGAAAAAAAAGTGCTCACAAAGCTAGTTGCTGCTAAGAAGCTGCTCCTGAATTGAATGGACAGACAGCAAAAGAGCTATCAGAGATTTTAATTAGGAAACCCAGCTATTATTTATAGACAAGGCTATTTGAAAACTTTCTTCTAAATGGTGTGCTGTGGACGATTTTCTTAAGGTCTGCAAATGTTATCCATTCAGTTGTAGATTGATGAGAAGTCGGAAATCTGGAGAAGCTGTTCCAAGGAAGCAATCAGTCAAAATACCTTGCATGGGTAAACAGACTTGGGAATTCTAAGTAAGGAAGCCAAGGTGATGATTAGTTTTCAGAAGGTTTTTCTGTGTAGATAATTGCTCCAAAAGAAAATAATTCAGAATATTGGATGACCAGTATTTTTGCTCTTACTTACCTGTTTAATTATTTATTATCAGGAATACTGAAATTCTGTTAAGATTTCTTAAATTTGTTTATTTCAGCTAAGTGCTTTATAGAACAATACATGTACAGAAATCGTATTTTCCATGGAAGATACACTTATTACATTTTCCAAACAAATACTTCTATGAAAGTGTAAGATAAAGCAGAAAAGTCACGTTGAAATTTAACTCAGAAAGTATTTTCCTATAGCAATGCAAAGTTAATAATATCATATAATAATAGAATGGCTTGGGTTGGAAGAGACCTTAAAACTCATTTACTTCCAACCCCCCTGCCATGGGCAGGGACACCTCCCACTAGACCAGGTTGCTCACAGCCCCATCCAGCCTGGCCTTGAGCACTGCCAGGGAGGGGGCATCCACAGCCTCTCTGGGCAACCTGTGCCAGTGTCTCAACACCCTCACAGGAAATAATTTCTTCCTAAGATCTAGCCTAAATCTCCCCTCTTCCAGTCTGTGGCCATTACCCCTCGTTCTATCGCTCCATGCCCTTCTAAAGAGTCCCTCCCCAGCTCTCCTGTAGGCCCCCTTCAGGTACTGGAAGGCCGCTATCAGGTCCCCCCCGGAGCCTTCTCTTCTCCAGGCTGAACAACCCCAACTCTCTCAGCCTGCCTTCACAGGGGAGGTGCTCCAGCCCTCTGACCATCTTCGTGGCCGTCCTCTGGACCCACTCCAACAGCTCGATGTCCTTCTTGTGTTGGGGGCCCCAGAACTGGACGCAGCACTCCAGGTGGGGTCTCACGAGAGCAGAGCAGAGGGGCAGGATCCCCTCCCTCACCCTGCTGGTCATGCTTCTCTTGATGCAGGCCAGGATGCGTTTGGCCTTCTGGGCTGCAAGCGCACATTGTCGGCTCATGTTGAGCTTTTCATCAACCTACACCCCCAAATCCTTCGCCTCAGAGCTGCTCTCCAGCCATTCTCCACCCAACCTGTATCTGTTTTTTGGATTGTCCCGACTCTGGTGCAGGACCTTACATTTGGCCTTGTTGAACATCATGAAGTTGTCATTGGCCCGCCTCTCCAGCCTGTCCAGGTGCCTCTAGGTGGCATCCCTTCTCTATGGCATGTCAATGGCACCACACAGCTTGGTGTCATCTGCAAACTTGCTGAGGGTGCACTCAATCCACTGTCCATGTCACCAACAAAGATGTTAACCAGCACTGGTCCCAGTACTGATACCTGAGGGGACACCACTCGTCACAGGTCTCTATTTTGACATTGAGCCATTGACCAAAACTCTCTGGGTGCGACCATCCAGCCAGTTCTTTATCCAGCAAGTTGTCCATCCATCAAACCCGCACTTTTCCAATTTAGCAACCAGGATGTCATGCGGGACAGCGTTTAATGCATTGCATGAATCCACGTAGATTACATCACTTGCTCTTCCCTTACCTATTGATGCTGTTACTCCATCATAAAAAGCCACCAAATTTGTCAGGCACGATTTGCCCTTTGTGAAGCCATGCTGGTTGCCACCAACCACCTCACCTTCATTTTCCATGTGCCTTAGTAGATCCTTCAGGAGGATCTTCTCCATGATCTTGCCATGCACAGAGGTGAGACTAACTGACCTGTTGTTTGCTGGATCTTCCTTTTTTCCCTCTCTCAAAATGGGGGTGATGTTTCCCCTTTTCCAGTCAGTGGGAACTTCACCAGACTGCCAGGACCTTTCAAATATGATGGACAGTGACTTGGCAACGTCATCCACCAGTTCCCTCAGGACCCGCAGATGGATCCCATCAGGTCCCATGGACTTGTGCACCTTCAGGTTCTTCAGATGTTCTCGAACCTGATCTTCAATTACTGTGGGCAGATCTTCCTCCTCCCAGTTCTTGCCTTTGTTTTCTGCAACTTGGGTGGTGTGATTAGGGCCCTTGGCTGTGAAGACTTGAGGGAAAGTAGTCATTGAGCACCTCAGCTTTCTGCATATTGCTCATGACCAGGTCTCCAGTCTCTTTCCATAGAGGACACACATATTCCCTAGCGTTCTTTTTTATTGTTGATGTACCTGTAGAAATTCTTCTTCTTCCCCTTTTTATCCCTGGCAAGACTTAATTCTGTCTGGGCTTTGGCTTTCCTAACCTGTTCCCTGGCTTGCCAGACAACTTTTTTGTATTCCTCCCAGCTAGCCTGTTCTTGTTTCCACTCCCTGTAGACTTTCTTTTTACCACCAAGTAAGTCCACGAGCTCTTTGTTCATCCATGGAGGCCTCCAGGCATTCTTGCCCACCTTCCTCTTTCTTGGAATGCACAGCTCCTAGGCTTGAAGGAGATGGTCCTTGAATATTGACCAGCTCTCCTGGGCCCCTCTTCCCTCCAGGGCTTTGTCCCATGGCACTCTGTTAAGCAGATCCCTGAAGATCATATAAAAAGTCACTCTCCCTCCTGGTTATAAGCTCTCTTCAGATATTGAAAGGCTGCAATGAGGTCTTCCTGGAATTTTTTTTCTCTCCAAGCCGAACTGCTCCAGCTCCCTCAGCCTTTCTTTGTTGCAGAAGTGCTCCAGCCCACTGAACATCTCAGTGGCCCTCCTTTGGACCTGCTCCAGCAGCTCCATGTCTTTTTTGTGCTGAGGTCCCCCAGGCTTGGAAAGAATACTCCAGATGAAGTCTCAGGAGGGCAGAGCAGAGACCTTCCTCACCCTGCTGGCCATTCCTCTTCTAAAGCTGCAGAAGACACAAGTGTCCTGATGGGCTGTGGGCACATACTGTTGGCTCATGTCAAACATTTAATCCACCACAACCCACAAGTTGTTCTCTACACGACTGCTCTCAAGGAGTTCTTCTCCCAGTCTGTATTCATTTTTGGGATTGCCCCGACCTAAGTGCAACACCTTGCACTTCGCCTTGTTGAACCTCATCAGGTTCTCATGGGCCCACTTTCAAGCCTGTCCAGGACTCTCTGGATGCCATCCCTTCCTTCAGGGGTATCAGCTGCACCACTCAGTGTGGTGTCATCAGCAAACTTGCTGAGGGTGCACTCGATCCCACAGTCTAAGTCATTGATAAAGGTCCCTGGGGGACAGCACTTGTGACTGGCCTCCACCTGGATGTAGAGCCTTTGACCGGAATGGTCTAGCTGGGACCATCCAACCAATTACTTTTCCACCAAATAGTCCACCCTTCAAATCCATCTCCCTCCAAACTAGAGAGATAGATGTGGTGTGGGACTATGTCAAAGGCCTTGTACAAATAAAGGTAGGTGATGTCACTTGCTTTTCCTTTTTTCCACTGATGCAGTCACCTTGACATAAATTCTGGAAGAGTCTGTTCCATGGTCTTCCCAGGCACAGACATGAGTCTCAGTGTCTAGATGTTCCCTGGGCCTTCCTTTCTCCCTTTCTTAAAAATGGGAGTGATGTTTCACTTTTTCCAGTCACCGGGGACTTCACCTAACAGCGATGAGTTTTTGAGTATGATAGAGTGTCATACAACAGCCAACTACTTCACAGCCCTGAGATACATGTCATTGGGCCCCGAAGACTTGAACATGTTCAATCTCATGAGGTGGTTTCAGACTTGTTCTTCTATTACAGCTGGAGGGATTTTACTCCCTTGATCCCTGTCCAGAGATTCTGAGACACACTAGAAGTATGTGGGAAGTCTGACTATCTACAAAGACTGGGTCAAAGAACTTGCTGAGTACCTCAGTCTTCTCCATATCTGTTGAAGCCAGTTCACCCTACTCATTTACCAGAGAGGGTATGCTCTCCTTGGCCTTGCTCTTCTGACTAATATATCTGTAGAATCTCTTCTTGTTATTTTTCACATCTCTGCCAAGTTCAGGTCCATCTGTGCCTTAGCTTTCCTGATTTTATCTCTACACATCTGTATGGCATCCCTGAATTCTTTCTAGGCCACACATCCCACACTTTTACTTCTTTTCCCTGTTTGACCATCAGGTCCTGTGCAGCTTTGTTGGTTTCCTGCCTCCTCTACTTGATTTCTTATACTGAGGGATGGAGAGCTCTTGTGATCTCAGAAATTTGTTCTTAAAAAGCTGCCAGCTCTGTTCTGTTAACATAAGTTACAAAGCTTATTTGAGAAGAAAAGTAAATACTCAGGAAACATGATTTGATCAGCATGTCTACAGTGTGGTATTCACAGCAGTGACTGCATACCTGTTTCGTCTGCAATTGCATACCACATATTTAACCTTTTAAAATGCAAACTGGACATGAAGCACCCTTGTTAAGAAGCAAGATTCTGGAGAAATAGCCAGTAAGAAATGATCATAAATCACAGATCGAATAAGAGTTTTCAGAAAATTCCTCCCATCTCTGTCTTTTTACTTGTTTCAATCAAAGTGTATGAATGAGTCAGAAGTCTAAAACTGTGCTGGTGCTTTGATGTGACAGCAAACCGTGGTGGAAATACTTGCCACTAACAACAGCGCCAACCACTACAAAAATGCCATGGATACCTCAGTGAGCAAAGTCCTCATAGTCAGTGAGCACACCACTGCCATCTAACCTGCCCTGCTCTCTAGCAGGTAGATGGTGTGGGCTGAGTAATTATATGGAACATTGTTACAATTCGCACAGATCACTGGAGTGCCTATGTTTACTCTTTCTTTTGTTCCGTATAAATTCAATAAGTCATAAATTATATGGCAGTAAAATGAATGTGTGAAAAACAATTCGTTCAATTATTTGAAATTAGTTAATTTTTTTTTGCGCATCAAGCCTGTCCATGTGCGAGCATGGTAATATCAATGCACTGGTACTAGTAAAACTAACCAGGAATTTGAAGTCAAATTTTATTAACATTATGGATTTTTGAACCATATCAACAAAACACTGTATTCTTTTTACTTGTTAAATAACAAAGGAAAAAACGGATTTTCATTATTTTTCAACTCCTAGTTTAAAAGTTAAAGGTATTGGCTGAAGCTGTACTAAAATCTATTTCATGTACTAGAAAAGGTGTTATATGTTTACGTTTCACACTTTTTGAGAAATCTGTCCAGGAAAAGAAAAACAATACATATTTGCATGGGACAACAACAACAACAAAAACCATGAATCATTCCAGAAGTACACCTTATCTGAAATCTGTCACTGCTACTTCAAGACAGGTCAGTGAGAAGAAATTAGAAAACAGAATGTTTTAGAGTTCTGTTTTACACATGAAGTCATATAGACCTACACCTTGGCCACAACAGCTCTACAGAATGTAAAGGAAATAAGTGCCTGCCCTTTGGCTTGCCTTTTTGGGAAAGTACAGTATCATCCAGCATGATGGCTGAATGGAGACTTGAGCTCAGATGACTGACGATCAGGAAAGTGACCAGTATAGAGCATTCAGGGTATGAAAATGGAAGTGAAACTAAGAAAAAAGAGAAAGCATATGAGATATTAGTGGTGTCTAGCAGTATATTTCAGCAAGAAAATGTCATGTGTATAGTGGTAAAAGGGTAGAAAATGTTTGGAAGAACTCGTTAAAATTTTGGTAGCATACCACAGCAGGAACCACACTCATGGGCCATGCACCTTAATTCATAGTAATCGTTGTTGTGCTTTATGCTGGTACCATAGCCTTAGCTAGATTAGGGAGACTTTTATCTTCATGAACTCTGTCAGCTCAGTGAAGGGAAGCAAACCAAGTGAAAGAATTTCCTTTTTTTTTNTCTCCTTCTCCTTCTCCTTCTCCTTCTCCTTCTCCTTCTCCTTCTCCTTCTCCTTCTCCTTCTCCTTCTCCTTCTCCTTCTCCTTCTCCTTCTCCTTTTTTCCTTTTTTCCTTTTCCTTTTCCTTTTTTCATTTTTTCCTTTTCCTTTTCCTTTTNTCATTTTTTCCTTTTCCTTTTCCTTTTTTCCTTTTCTCCTTTTCCTTTTCCTTTTCCTTTTCCTTTTCCTTTTCCTTTTCCTTTTCCTTTTCCTTTTCCTTTTCCTTTTCTCTTTCCCTGTCAGTATGCTCCTGATACCACTCATTCACTAGTCCTAGCCTTGGCACTCTGGGTACATTTGCTGCCTGCAAAGGTACCCTGCAAGTTTCTAGGTTCCTCCTTGGCATTTGTATCATCTATACAGAGAGATCTGTTATTTATATGGTAAAATAAAATTCTGTTTTCTAGGAGGAGATTAAAAGTAACAAACTTGCATTATTGTAAGCATACTTTTCTTACTACAAAAATTTTTTTTTCAGTAGTTAAAAGAATACATAGCCTCAAAAGGCAAGTGGGAATAGGAAATAATGAATAAATATCTACCATTTTCTTAATAAAACAAACACCTATTCTTGGGTTTTACAGTAAATTGAATTTAAAATACAGACCAAACACTTTTTTTTGTTTGTTTGTTTGTTTGTTTCCTAGATTAAATATCAGAATTTCCACTGTTCTATTGCTCATTTAAACTACTAAATATTGGAACTTCTAAACTGTCAGTCCCTTGTTGATTTTAATTTTGCCTAAACAGAGTGTATCTGAAACAAAACAAAACAAAACTAACAACAACAACAAAAAACACATTTTAATACTATTGTTAGTTAAGACTGATCAGACTGGAGTAATTCTCCCCCAAAGATAAGTTCAAAGAAGAAGAGTAGGCTTGAGACGGAGCTAGAACAGAGATGTCAGAAGAGTTATTCTGGCTGTGGTTAAGGATCTTTTGAGATTTCCCTACACCAAAGACAGAGATTTCCATCCAGGTTAGGCAAACATATTTTTTTCTCTGTTTACCCCATGTAAAAATGCTCAGTGAGGAGATATGTGAAGGCAACTCAGAACTCTGTGGCTGGTTTGGTAGTATACGGTCATTGCAGAAACGGTTTAGGTAAAATTCAACAAGTCTGTCTGGAAGATGGTTCTTTCATACATTCTGTACGAATAGAAGTTGCCTTATACCAAGAAATAAATGAGAAAAACCAAAGCCCAGCTTAAGCTGACACTGTTCACTGTGTCAGATAACAAAAAAGTCCTCCTCAATGTTACAATCCAGAGACCTCATTAAAATGCTGCTACTCAGAATTAAGGCACAAATGAGGCCAAACATCAATCAGGAATCAATGTTTCATTAAATACGAGAGAGAGAGAGCGAGAGAGAAAGGAAGGGGAAAAAAAAAAAAAAAAAGAAAAAAAAGAAAAAACAAGCAAGATAGATAGTCACCACTGTGGATCACCGATACCTTCATGGGTCCAATCTCTCCAGGGGTCCAATGTCTCCAGGGGTCCAGCAGCATCGATGGGTAGCTTGTGCTCAGGCAGTATGGAAGGGGGGAAAAGGAGAGCCCCCCCATGCAGGTTTAGTGCCTTTTCATGATGTCTCAGTCATCCCTCCTCACCTCTTTTGATGACTGCACAGTTTTTACTTTCTGGAAAGATTTGTCACATGTATCAGGCTCAACAGGCCAGCTGCTTGTTCAGTGTTACTTGCAGTACTGGAGGGACAGGGGTTGTAGGTTCTCATCCCTCTTAGTAAATGCCTGATTGTGAAGTGTTTACTCTCTGGACACATTCTGTCAGCTCAGTGGAAATGACAGCATCCTCATGCCCAGCCAGTGTGAGAGCCTAACTACAAAGACCATAAATTTTATCTCAAGGTCCCATGGCCTGAGCTTTGGAAGTCCCAAGATTGCTCACTGTCAAGAGCCACATTGTCGCAACAAAAGGAGCATTAAGAAACTTCACAAAAAATGCTTGAGAGATTGTATAATTCGACCGCTACACTCGAGTATGTCAACAGCAAGAGAAAGTCTAACAAAAATATTGAATTGATATTTAGAGCAGATAGTCACCTAAGAAATAAGGAGGACGAAAATGTGGAGGCTTTTGATGCCTTTTTTACCACAGTATTTAACAGCAACAACAGATCTTGGGCTGCCTGGACCTCAGAGTTGCAGGACCATAACTAAGGGAGCAGTGACTTTCCAAGTGGTGTCACCAGAATTGTAAGACCAATGCTATATAACCTCAATGTTCATAAATCTGTTGGGCCAGATGGGATTCACCCCAAAGTGCTGAAGCAGTTAGCAAACATTATATAGCTGGATCCTTCTTAACAGTTTACCAAAGGTTGTGAGAGTCTGGGGAGGTAAACTAGCCAATATTATATCCATCTACAAAACGGCATGGAAGAAGATACGGGAAACTACAGACCTGTTAGTCTAACCTCTGTCCCTGGAAAGTTATGGAGAAGATTATTCTGAGGCACATTTAAAAGCATGTAAAGAGCAAAGCTATTACTCATAGTCAACATGGGTTCATCAAGGTTCATTTTCCTGCCTTAGAAATATTATCTTCTTCAATGGTAAGATCACACACTTGATAGAGGAAGGGAAGGTGATGGACCTAATATTTCTGAATTTCAATAAGACCTTTGATACTGTTCATCATGGCATTATTTTGAACAAATTGTCCAACTGCAAGATAAACAAGTCCACACTGTACTGTGTAGTAAACAGCCTTGATGTTAAAGCTCAAAATGCGGTAGTAAATGGAACTACATCTGGTTGGTGATGGC
>VXAV01001958.1:0-46648 GCA_013399715.1 Alectura lathami | reverse complement strand
TTGAACACATTTCCATCTCCATTTAAATTAAAAAATGACTTAGCACAAAGACTAACAAAAAGCCTTCTGTGCAGGAATACAATGAGTAATGAACTTCAAATCATATCTGCATGAAAGATTGTCAAGATGGATATTGTTTTTCCATATGACCTGCTTTTTTCTAATTATTGTATTTTTCCTGGCTCTGATTTTATAAACAGTGGCACCTCTCCCCTTTGGTTGCTTAAGAAGAGATTTGTTTAATCTTTGACGTTTCCTATTTCACAGGCTTCTTTGCAAGTGTCACACAATAGAGCCTTGTTGGTCTCAGTTTAATTAAGCACAATTACTTTGCTTGAAGTAGTGGAGGCAGTGACACTTTAAAAAGTTCCAGCTCAGTCTGTTTTCTACTTGAAAAATAATACAGTGACAGTGAATAATTAAAACATACACATCATCAGAATTAATTAGCATCTTCACACTTTTAAGTGCTCAAAAGACTTCAGTTCTGGACATTTTATTTGAAATGCTCCTGGAGACCGCTGGAATTTGCAAGCAGCTTTTTGTGATATTCTCCAGGTCACGGACATGGACCTTCACCTTTCTTGGCAGCGGGGCTGCAAGCTAAATCCCCACAGCGTGGCACCAGGTCACCTGCAACATGAAATCCTCCATCCCCTTTCCTCTGAATATGCAAAGTGGTCTCTGCACCAGCACAGCCCCCCACACCGGGCTGCTCGGCAGCATCCTGCGGGCTGAGTCTTGGAGGAACCAGAGCTATTTCAGAGCAAATTCAGATCCACGCTGTTCTTCCGGTTTATCTGTGCATTAAAAAAAAAAAAAAAAAAAAAAAAAAAAATCCATTTCCAATCAGTGCTGTATCAGTCGTAGCTGGGAAGAGCCTCAGAGGCTTTCTCATCACCTGACCTGCCCTGCATGGACTGGAAACCACAGCCCAGCGAACTGCGCTGGCTCCAGCGCGTGCAGCACGGTGGGATCCCAGTCACTTATTTCTATGCAGTTCACATAACACTTAAATAGCGATCTGTCAATATTCAGCACGACCATTCCCATACAGCAGCCCATCAATATTTATTGCAGTAATTTCCACCCATCTGAATAATAGAAATTGCTGATGAAAAAGCTGGTCAGTGGCAGCGACAGGGAGGAAATTGGGTATCATAATCTCAGTCGAGTGCCTGGAAGAGGCTGCTCTCTACTTGAAATTTAGCTCTGTGCCTTTCATGCCATTACACCTACTTGCTCCAAACCAGTTCTTGTTCCTCTTTCATGAGTACACTTTTCAAATGATAATGGGCTGGTGTCATGACCTTGCTGAAGCAGAGACTGCCGTGCTAAAAATATTAACGCTTTTCATTTTTACTTCCAAGTCCCAAATGGTTTTGCTGTTTTCCTCTGAACATTTCAAATATATTGATGTCATTACAGAAATGAACTTGCCCCTGTCTGGCTATAATATGATAATCCACAGCATATGCATGTGAATTTTGATTTCACAACAATTTTGTCTGTGTGGCACCCAGGCAGACCTTCTGTGCCCCCATCCTGCTGCAACACATCACAGACAAGTGGCTTATTCAGGGCCTCGTGGCAGAGCCAGGAGCAGAGCCCTGGATGTTCACAACCCAGTCTAAGCTTCAACTCACTCACACTTCCACTGAAGTGTGGAAGTGTGTACACTATGGGTGTAGGAATTGTGTCTTGAAACCCACTTATGTCCAAGACGGATCTTACACTACTGCACTGGCTGCTCAGAGGGGCTGAGCCCCTTACCTACAACACCGCATCTGGGAATCTGGCAGGGATGCAGAGCCACCCTCAGGCATCCACATTTTTGATTCCCATTAACTCGTTATCCCTTGGCTCACTGCTACTGGCTGATAGGTGTCTGAGCCTCCTGGCTGTAAGGCCACTTTCCCTAGGGCTGAATTCCCTGGGTTATTCCAGCACCTGCCCTTCTGCAGCTAAGCTGCACCTTCATGCAGTAGATCGTCTGTCACTGTGTCACAGCTTGACTGCACCCCACTCTCTACCCTCCACCACTGACTTCTACTTTCATATGCCAGCTGCATTCGAAAAGACAGACTGTCTGCTGCTAGTGAGTCCTCTGCACCTAGAGCAGAGATCTGGCCCATCAGGAGATTAACATCACCTCGTAAAGCAAGTTAGGGAATGGACCCCAAGAGACCCAGCTGAAAAGCTGCTGATTTCAAGGGCTGGAGATGTGAAGTTTACTGCTCCAGTGAAAGCTATGGCAAAAACATTGCTGACCTGGCTGAAAGGATCATGCAGGATTCACAGAGAGGACCTCCCAGCCACCGGGGATGTGGGTGGTAAGAGGCCACCTGCAGATGAGCCTTTCTCTGCTTCCTGCTGTGGCAGATGAGTTGAGTGACCGTGCCTAGATCTCCACAAACTTTGGGCCTCACTTGCAAAAGAGGAATGAAGGTAGCTCCCAGCCCTGTGGCTCCTCAGAGGGTCACAAACCTTGGACAAACAGCTCTGCTCCTGGCTTTTGCACCCTTCACGTGCAGAGGAGGCCTGGCTGGTGACACCTATGTGGGAGCTGATATCCCCAGCAGGGATTTGGAGGCCATTAGCCTTGACTAGCCAGACATGAGCTGATGGGGAAATTATCTGGACTGGCTGCTGCCACCTGGGCATGGACCCAGGTTAACACTTAGCAGCTTTATGTCTGTAGCTGGTGTTTGTTTAAGAGAGATTTCACAGTATGGAGAGAGGTAAATGGCAGATTTCTTTTTTTAATGGGCCTCAGGCTCGTCAAATTCCATTTCACTTTCTCGTGAATAACATTTCTATTCATTAAAGGGATTCACTCTGTTTCCAAGGATGCAATCCTCTCCTTTGCCGACAGTTCACTATGCTGGAAGTTGCACATCTGGGCAGAGCACAGGCAGGCACTACGTCTTCAAAGGGCAGTGTTCTTCCTCCTGAAAACAGGCATGTCATTACAACTGGCGGACATAAAAAGGCATGGAATTTGCTTTTGAGTCAAATCAACTTCTAAAATTAAAAAATCTGTGTAAAGTCTTTGCATTCTGTTTCATATTTTTCCCACCGCATTGGTCATTTCTTCCAACATCTGTGCATGAGCCTGTTTATTCAGAACAGGTTTCCCCGTTAGGGGACATCCTCCACTAGGCAGAGCCACCAAGTAACGAAACCACGAAACATCAGAGAATAAACTGCAGAAGGCAGTAAATACTCTCAGACATGTCGTCTGGGTTTTCTTCATTCCTTTCTTCACTGGTGAGGGCTCTTCCCCACACTTGGTCGCCTGGAACCTGTTTGTCTGAGCCAGCTTACACCAACACCCACCTGTGTATTTATTTGCATGTGTAACTTGAGCGAGGAGGTCAATGGAGGACAGTGGTGAAACCTTGCCACTGGTCCGTGGGACACTCCGTATTATTCCAGCTTCTATCCTCAACCCTTCTACTTAAGACATGGCATCCCACACCACCCGGCAGCAGCTCTTGTGCTGACAGCCCAGCCTTGGTGTGGACCTGAGGAGAGCATCTCCTCCGCAGCCTCCCCACAGGGCAGTGAGCCCGCACAGCCCTAGGATGGGCCCCAAAGCCCTAGACTCCCCCCATTAAAAGTGTGCATTTGCAGCCACACACTGAGCACCAGACAGGGTTTGAAGCCAGCTGCCCTGGCAGGATTTGGCTGTCAGGAAATCCAGATGTTGCCCCTGCAATGCTGGAGGCTCTCCCCTGTCTTTTCCTCTCTTCCTTCACCCTCCTTTGACCAGCTTCTGCTCCTTGATGCTCATTTAAAGAGACCAGGGACACTCTCCAAATTCTCTCACGTTCATAAGGACTTGGTGGGATGTGCTGAACTGACAAGCAGCAGTGAGACAGGACTAAAAAATAACTAAAGGTGGACGTTGGCACTGGTTCATGCCACCTGGGAATGCGCTGCCCCTGGCCTGAGATCCAGATCTGGGACACAGGCTTGTGTCTTCGGGAGGCACTTCCAGCATCCATCCGTGGGCTTTTGGGGGTTCCTGCCAGCTGCCACCTGTCCCTGGTGCAGACAGTTCCAGGAGCAAACAGGGGCTAGAAAACATTGCATGTTTTGCTGCTATCAAAATTTACGTCACTGTTCAGCCCAAATACTGTGATTTCCTGAGACCAGTATCATATCTGTCTGTCTGTCTGTCTATCTATCTATCTTATATGTTTTTTTTTTTTAACAGACTTGAGACCTAGTAAAAACTCCAGGTCCATAACTCAGATCCAATGTGTGAATGATCCAAGAGCTGAGAATAATTTGTAACTGGGTTCAACACAGCGCCCAAACCTTGAGCCACAACGTGGATGTAGAAGCACAGATGTCCTGCCCAGAAGATGCATTTGTTGAAGTCTCTAGATTCACACCGCAATAAAGAAAAGATCAAATGTAGCAGTTCACCCATAAAATCTATAACTCACTCCAGCAGGATGAGAGTGTTTCCTCTGAGAAAAAAAAAAAAAAAAAAAAAAAAAAAAAAGCAGGGAACTAGAAAGAGAGCTCTGCTCTCTTTAATGGCTACATAATTAATGGCTATATGATTTGGCAATGAGAT
The DNA here is from genome assembly GCA_013399715.1 of Alectura lathami. Taxonomy (NCBI): domain Eukaryota; kingdom Metazoa; phylum Chordata; class Aves; order Galliformes; family Megapodiidae; genus Alectura; species Alectura lathami. The sequence continues at coordinate 42,057 of VXAV01001958.1, read as the reverse complement.
TTGAAAGTTCCTGATCAAAGAGAGATTAATGGTCCAGATTAAAAAAATACATATTAAAAGAAACAGATGCTTCATGTTTGCACACTTGTCAGAGCTATGAAACAAGGCAGGAAGAGCCCTGTATCAGCTCCAGTACATGGCCTTGAAAGGGGACTGTGTCTGCCACAAGCTTCACCAGCAGCAAATCAACTGAGTAATTTAATAAAATTTCAAGCAGCATTTCTTTTGTGTCCTTTATAAAAGAATTTCTGATTAGTTTGCTGTCTTAAATTAGTCACAACTTTAGGCTTGTGGGAAGTAAATTAATATTAGCAGAGACAAATTTTGATTGCATCATCACTTTTGGTAGGATGCTCTGTTTTTTCTCACTAAATGCTGGGTTTCCCAGGCTCGTGTTTCCCAAACTGAAGAACTTTGCTGTTCTTTTTGTGATAGGAAAAAATAATAAAAATTTGCCCCATTTTTTCATCCTGAAGAAGAAAGGCATGGCAAAAAGCCTTGTAAGAATGAAATAAAAAAAAAGACGAAAATTAAGAGGATGGCAGACTTAGCTCTTCTGTCTTAAGCACTTGCTTATTTCAACACATTCGAACTTACAACAACAACAAAAGTTAAAAGATTTGGGGACTGCAATAAAACCCTGAGACACTCAGTTAAGTGTCAAGCAGTTGACAGTGATACTAAGTTGAGAAATGTTTATCTGGAAATGAACTACTTAAACTTTCTAAAACACAGATGACTCCTGCAAGAACACGGACTGTGGGATACCCTCTCTTCCACTCTCTTCTGTGACTTCTTGCTGGAGTGAGGCACTGCTCTTGATTCAGCCCCCCCCTCACCACCCGAAGCAGCCCCACTGGTTGAGCACAGCCTTGTCCTGATGGAGCAACCCAAGCCAAGGTCTCCACGGCTGGATAACTCTGGGCCAGGCTTTCAGCTGCAGGAAATGATGGAGCACACTAAGCACACATCTGCCTCAGGTTTTAATGTGTGCAAAAGGTACAGTCTGCTAGAGAAAGACGAGCTGAGAGGGAGGTTAAGGGAGCCTTGTCACAATGCCAGGACTTCTTGCTCCTTGGCTGCTCCGAAGTTGTTCACATTCATTGCGCCGTTCAAATGGTGGCCCCAGTGCCACCACCCAGCCTGGCTCCTTGGCTAGAACTCCCTTTTAAAACGAAATGCTTCCCCTTTCTTTTCGGATACTTGTTTCATTTACACTCAGAACAGAATTCTTTTCCTAAACTTGTAGCTCATTCAGGTGAAAGAATTTGTAAAAATCTAATTATTTGCATTCTTAAAAAGTCTTCGAGCCAGAGCAGCAGCCCTGAGCTGGTGGATGCATGTGGAGGCAGTGATCTGCTCCTCTTGAAACAGTTCCCATGAAATCTGCCTTATACACTGTGATCCACATGGGAAAGAGATTCACACGACAACGAGCATTCTCATCATTACACAACCCAAAAGCTGGGAAATGCAATTCTTTTTCTGGAGGAAGCCCTAAGAGGCAGGAGCCTTCTCTCTTGGAGGTGTGAAACCAGCCATGTCACCAAACTCCCAGCCAGGAGACATGGCTAAGGTGGGTTGTGGGGTCTGCAACAGTTTTGGCAGCTTCAGATGTTCAATATCAGAAATCTGTTAGCAATGTCATCGAACACACTGCAAATTCCCTCTGTATTTTCCAATGCCTGCCCCCTCTTCTTTAAGGAAAGCACCTTGAGGCTTTGTCTACATCAAGGAAATGCCCACACTTACTGCTTGGTGACACAGCCAACACAGTAGTGTCACACTTGGAAAGACATTGCTTCACCTGAAAGTGCATCTACCCTGAAAGGTTATTACTTCATAGTTTCTCCATAATCACCAACATTAGATTCTTACTCTGAATTTGTGACATAAAATACTCAAATAATCAGGAACTTGATTACTCAGAACTTGGAATTCTAAATAGACACAGAACATTTGAAGTGATGAAATAACAATGAGAAACACAAAGTCACCCACTCTTACCAGCGCTCCTGCACCCTGAGTCTGAGTCAGAAAAGTCAAGGGACAGAAATGACCCCGTAAGTCATGCAGTGCTCTGAGCACCAGGCATCTGTGGTGGCTTCCTCATCTGTATCAACAACAGCGTGACCATTTCTGCTTTTCTGCTTGAGTTGCTGCTGGTAACACAGGGAAAGTCTGTGCTGTGGCATCAACATCTCCCTTCGTTCTTGATGTCTGTGGAGGTATTTGCAGGATGATCACTGCTTTCTCTCATGTGGTCTCTTTGTGGCGACATACCCTGCAAGGTCAAATGAGACTGTCTTGACCAGCAAGCCTGACCTCCTGCTGGCACAAGTTCACAGCATTGTCCTGGATTTATTTTTAGCAATCTAGAGAACTATCCACATGTGATTTACAGCTAAAGACCAGAGGTGCAGGGGCCATCTATTTTTAGTAACAACTTAGAGGTGAATCAGATGCAAACCTACAGTGCTCTTTAGCAGCCACACAAACTGCTAAGACAGAGCAAGCTGTTTCCAGCTCTGAGATGTGCAAATCTAAACGTGGTATTTCCAGTGCTTTTAGCTATAGCAGGGATCCTAAACCTGTCTGTTATCTTTTAGTTTCAGAATGGTTATATTAATATTTTGTGACTCAGCATGTACTCCTGCCTGTGTGCTGTGTCTGCCTCAGCCAAATGGTCAGCAGCTGGGGGAGCACAGCCAACTGCACACCACAGCTGCCATCTCAGTAACCTGCCTCTTACAGGCCACCTGACTGTTGTCTGTGTGGTTTGCTAGGCTGCCACACCATGCATGTGCTTCTTCCTGGAGAGAAAGAAAAAGTGCAAACAGTGCCTTCATGCCTATGTGATGCCTTCTCATAGAAGCAAAATAAGATCTGCAGCCTGACTTTGAGAAATAAGCTTAGGCTTTTCTCTGTGCCACATGCTCTCAGGGTGCCCAAACACAGAGGGCATCTCCCCCAGGAACAGCACTGGGGACACAGCCTCCTCCCAGCACTGCTCACCGGGCAGGTCAGTGAGTCACTGAGTCCAGGGCAACAGGGCTGGTGAGTGCACCTTATCTCTGCTTGCAAAGAGGCATCACCTTGCCAGTCAGGGTGTGCATTTATGGTGAATGTTGGATGCTGGATGACCCCAGCAGGAGTGCTGCGTTCAGTTCTGGGGCCCCCAGCACAAGAAGGACATCGAGCTGCTGGAGCCATGAGGATGATCAGAGGGCTGGAGCACCTCCCCTACGAAGCCAGGCTGAGAGAGTTAGGTTTGTTCAGCCTGGAGAAGAGAAGGCTCCAGAGGGACCTGACAGCGGCCTTCCAGGACCTGAAGGGGCCCTACAGGAGAGCTGAGAGGGACTCCTTAGAAGGGCATGGAGCGACAGGATGAGGGGCAATGGCCAAAAACTGAAAGAGGGGAGACAGGCTAGATATTAGGAAGAAATTCTTTACTGTGAGGGTGGTGAGACACTGGCACAGGTTGCCCAGAGAGGCTGTGGGTGCCCCCTCCATGACAGTGTTCAAGGCCAGGCTGGATGGGGCTCTGAGCAACCTGGTCAGGTGGGAGGTGTCCCTGCCTATGGCAGGGGGGTTGAACTAGATGGCCTTTAAGGTCCCTTCAACCCAAACCATTTTATGATTCTATATTTCTATTATTTGACGTGTTTCCCTCCTTTCTCTTCCTTGTTCACAAATGCATTTGTTAATGCAGACACCAGCTGAGCAAGAGATGCTGTTGGCCAAGCAAAGCTGACCATGTTATGGACGCCAAAAACTTCCAATACCTTTCCCCACCTTGCCCACTCTCCAGTAGGGGATATCAGTACCTGTCCCCGCCAGCTGCAGACACGCTCCCTAGTCTCCTCTGTCCCCTGACAGAGCACTGCCGTCCTGTGTCCATGGCCCCACAGATGTCCTCTTTTCCACCCTGCCCTGAGCAGGGTCTGTGAGGTCTGAAGGATGGGTTTGTCCTGTGACAAAGTGACATGCTGGGGAGGTCAGTGAGCAGAGGAATGACAAAGGCTTGGGGTAATTCTGCTCAGAGGACCTTGGTGGCATCAGGGCCAGCTGTGGTCACCAAGTGTCCTCACAAGACCTAGCCACCATGTGGCGATAGTCAGGGTTGCTGTGCAGTGACTTGGGGTTGGAACAGTTCATGTAAGTAGGAGCGTTCAGCCTTCTACCACAGGTAAACTTCGGAAAAGTTTCAAATGCTTGTTTTAGTTGGTCAAGATTAAATTTGGCTCACTTTCTGCAATCAAAATTTGAACAACTAAAACTGGTTTTAAAGTTCAGCTTTCAAGATCTTTTGATGGAAGAAGAGCTTGCACAAGCCCGGAGTAACTGGCCACAAAATCACATGTTTAATAAAAGCCCCTGGATTGGTGTCTTACCAGAAACCATCCCAGCTGACTGCATTCTTCAGCCTGAATCTTGGTAACACCTTATGGATGTAGGAAAGCCTAGTGTGGACAGGAAATAAAATCCAAATCACAAATCAAAAAATCCAAACCACAAATGCATTCAGTGGACTGTAAAATAAATGAAAATCGAGTAGCTGTAAGGGTAACAACTCAGAGGTGGAATCGTCAAGTATATTTGACATATATTTGAAGGAAATATGTGCTCTGAAAATCTCACGTGTACTTCTTTGGATGGAAAACACCAAGTGGACACTAGCAGTCTACTGTGCTTATCACAGCTCCAAGGAATTCAGTAAACTGTTTTGTTAGTTTCTGCAAAGTGGGAGATGCTTTCCCACCAAGCTGAGATAACACAGAAGTGTCTGCTCCACCACTCAGGGAAGGAGGGTGTGAACCTGCTACTGAGAAAAACAAAGTTTAACTGATTGCTTAAACACCCCAAAGTTTAACAGTTCAGCCAAGGGCTTCAAGGGGGATGCTGTCAGAGGATAATGATATTTTTAATAAATCTTGAGGTGCCATGAAAGGTCTACAAGACTGGTGGGGAAAAAAAAAAAAAAAAAAGAAAAAAAACAAAACAAAAACAAAAGCACAAATGCCATGTCAGTCTTTGCATAAGATCAGCAGGGAAGCACAAGGTAATTAGAGAGTTGTCACCCTGCTACAAACTTAGCAAATGGCAGCCACAGACCCAGAGACGGCTGCAGAGGTGGTCACATGCCGTCATCAACAACACTCAGTAAACAGGCTTCTCAGAGTAAGTTCTTGAAATCTGCATTATGATGAAAAACGTGAGATGTTCAGAGTATTTAATTTATCTATGAACAGGATGAAAGGTGAATTGAAGGTATCGCAGAGTGAGCTGCAGGTGGTATGGGTGAAAGCAAGTATCCATAGTTGTACCTGATGTTGGCACATGACGCACTTCCCAGCAGGTGAATCCACATTTAAGGACTGCAAGGCTTTAAAAGGTGTACTGAGTTTGTTGGGCTCAGCGAAAGGCCTGGGAGAATCCATGAGCTGGTATTCAGGCAGTCACACAAGCGACAGGAGTCATCTCCTCTGGTCTTGGCATCTGTGGAGATCTTCCAGAAGATACTCCACTGAAAGATTCAGCAGATCTCCAACAGATTTACTGCAGAATTGGAGATGTGAATGTTTGTACTCCATATCTTAACACAGCACTGTCCTTAAAAAAGCATAATCTAGTCTTTCTCAAAGAACTACATTCATTACGGCTCCTTATCTTTAATCTGTACAGAACCGAGAGAAAAGAAACTGATCACCACAAGATGATTACACAATATATTTATTAGAAAAAGAAATCGTTGTAACTGTCAAGAAACTAGAGAAGTTTTCGTGGTTTCTAGTCGCTCCCTAACAGCCTCTTAGGCAAATGAAGCTGCTGTTTGTTCTGTGCCAGGGTTAGATGGAAAATACCACCTCACAAAGCTCCCCCCCCCCTTTTTTTTTTTTTTCTTGGAAACATATCAGGCTGAGGAGAGCTGCCTGGGATTCAGCTCAGCTGCTGGGCTGCCCCCACACACGTCCTTGGGATTTCCAGGGCTGTGGGTCTGGTGGGCAGCTCTTGGCCAGCAGCCCCATGCTGCCTCCTCTGCAAAGCCCCATGCTGCCAGCCAGCTGGGACCACCTCCAGCTGGGGACACAGGGACTCCCCCAGGCAGCGCTGGGAGGCTGGGTCCTGGCAGACGGTGCTCTGAGCAGCAACGCTGGCTGACAGCTGCCTGTCACACAGCTCTGGAAGCATCTGGAGAGTTCCCTGTTCAAAGGAAATGCAGAAAAGTTTCATTTTCAGCCTGGTTCAGACTGAAACAGAATTTCAACTACCTCAAATATTCATTTTCTTGGAAATCACACTTCCTGATCAAGTTTTGATTTCTATTTTCAGTTCGTTTCTTCAGTGGTCAGCAAATACAACTCTCCTCTCAGCTGCCTCCAAATAGGGAAGCTGCCCGGGAATGAGCACCATCTGGCCTTCTGAGCAGGTGACATGTAAAGATACATTCAGGCTCCTACAAGCAAGAAACAACATATTTGCATAAAATCCTCTTCCTCTGCACCTGTGTTGTTTCTGCCCTGGATGATGAAACATTGCCCTATTACCATAATAATCGAAATGCCTAAAGAAAGGGCCCAGAACTACTTAGGGACTCTGAGGAGTTGTGACAGCACTGATAGGATCAGCAGGACAAGAAAACCCTTGAGGCTCTGAGAAGACAAGAAATGGAGTTTTCCTATATATATATTTCTTTGTACCTTTTGCTGCATTTCTCCACCATGAGGACAGACCTGTTAATCTTACTGAATCTTAAAATCTCCAAAAGGGAATCTAAATCCTACCAAATGGCTGCTCCTATTAAAAATAATAATAATAATAAAATTCAAAATCATGGGCTATTTAGTAAATGCATTATCTCCCTTCTGATGATAGTAAAGCTCTGGTCAAAAAAATGATTTTCAAGATCATATGGCAAGTATACAACAAGAGAAGGAGAATTCAGGTTAAATTCATTTTCTCAGGCCACAGAGCTGCTTGTAACTACAGAATAGCTGCTGCAATCCATGATTTGGAGAGGTGTGATTTTATTATGTGTTACAGCATTTTATTAGCTATCGTACCAGGCCTCAGATCAGTGGACGCACACTCAGTTGCGAACACCAGGAGTGAGCTCAGCATGGCCCTCAGTTCTTCTGCCCGCGCTTGGTGTGCAGCACAGGCTGCTCTGCCTGGGCTGCTGCTGCTTCCCTGACAGCTTTCAGCTCTCCCTGCTCCTTGCCTCCCTTCTCCAGTGCAATGACAGGGGTCAGAATGCTAAATCAGCACTTTCAGATGCACAAAATAACATCGGTGCTAGCTCAGGATACTGTGTTCAACTTTGAGAAAAAAATAAAATACAATAAAAAATAAAGAAGAAGAAGAAGAAAACCAGCAATACAAATGACACTGTCAACGTGCAGAAACTCTGTTTCAGTTCAGCTGTCAACCCCCAACACGAACTTCCACTTTCCAAGCAGGTGGAAAATGTTCCCGTACTGCTACTCTACAAAGACTTTGGAGTGATTCTTCACCTCCTGAAGACCCCATTTCTCTGGTCCTCAGTTGCCCTCTCTCAAAAATATGGGAAACCAAGTACAAGAGGAACAATAGGAAAGAAAACAACTTCGCTTTAGCTGCACAGCATGTTCCTGGCCAGCCTTGTAGTTTGCCAACAAAATATTAATTAAATACATTTACTGCTATGCCTTTAGCTGAGCAGAGTTGCTGGCAAACAGGTCCATCTGCTGCAATGCTCCCCTACCCATGCTAATGCCAGCAGACTTCTCAGAAATGAGCTCTGCATCAAGGCACACCAGGGACACCGTGGCTGGGAAGAGGAGGTACTGGTACATGGGCCACAGCTGCAGCATCTGTGATAGAAAGCCTGGCACAGCCAGCACAGCTTGGCTGCATCTGAGGGGTCTGCCCCCAGGGAGATGCAGACCATGCTGCCTGGATGGCACACACCGGCATGGCACACACCGGCATAGCACACACCAGCATGGCACACACCATCATGGGGCACACCAGCATGACGTACAACCATTGCACATGGGTGACATGCAGGCAGTGGGCACAAGGAGGAAACACTCCCTGGAACAGCAGATAGCCAGCAGGGGAAAGATCAGTAGTGCCCAAACATAAGGGCTGAAAGACATCTGATGCTGACTCAGGACCATGTTGGTTTTCCTGTTTTTCCATAATGCTCAGATCTTGCATACTGGGGCAGTGTTTGGGCCTGAGCATATGGGAAAGACAGGGATCAGAAAAATCACAGGAGCAGGAAGCAAAATCATTAAGAGCTCTGCAGCTGGGATGCAAAAGAGTTGGCAGGGGAGCCCGAAGCAGGAGGTTGGGGTGCTGCATGTGCCAGCACCCAGAGCGGGCAGAGCCAGCCCACACTGCGTGGCTGCAGGGTGCAGCGCTCCTTGCAGTCAGGGCGTGCAAGTTGTACTGCAACGCAGCGGCACAAGAGGGCACAGCTAAGGTTGTGTAGGCTGTTAGCACTGGGGCTACCAGCCCACACATGCTTTGCTTCCAACCTTGCTGTAGCAGCCAGGCAACACAGCATCTCTCTTTGTTCTACCTCTGCACCTCTCTCTCCCATGTCCCGACTAAACACTCCTGCTTTAATGGCTGTTAACACAGACCCTCATAGTCCTTGTAAAATGTCTTCCAAGGGCTAACCACATTTATTATTAAAGTTTGCACCTTACTTTTTCTCTCAGAGTGTTTGATCCCTGCCTTCTGATGTTGAACCCTGCGAATTTATTATCTACTACTGCTTTATTTTCTATTATCAGTTACTGGTACCTCTTGGGTCTGCTGGACCACTGTTGTGCATTCAGCACAACATGAGCATGGTCAGCAGACACATCCTGCAGCACTCTCACTCAGCACAGTGTGATCAGGTCTTCCACCATCAGGTTATTCCTTCCCTCCTGTGCCAAGGTGAATCTGAAAAAAAACCCCTGAACACCAGCTCGGGTGACTCTGACATATGTATCATTTATATTCCCTACATTGCCCTGGTGCACAACTATAAGCAGTGGAGCCAGTGCCCATCTCACCTGACGTTAGCTTTCAAGAGAACGTGCCAACCCTATGATAGTCATCTTGGCTTTCTGCTAGCCCAGTATGACCTAGAAGTATCGTTTCTATCCCAGGGGAAGAGCTATGAAGATCCATGAAGTCGGGTGTGACCCCAAATCACCTTTTCTTAGTTTATGCTGCCAATTCTGTTCATGGTTTTACAGCCAAGGGCATATCTTTAGCTTTTCCTGGCATCAGATATGAGCATGGCCAGTGCTTAAACTCTTTAGAGTCATGTGAATATGAATCATAGGGTAGTTCATGTTGTACGGGACCTCAGGAGGCTTTCAGATGAAAGGCAGCATTACTGTAGGCAAAATTCTGGGCACCTCCTTCTTTCCAAGGTTTTGGACTTGAGACAGCGCATATGGCTGTCTAGGGCTGACAGAGCAAGGAAAATGGATGGGGACAGGAGGTGAAGCTTCTGGAATCCTTAAACATCACAGTCAAAATAGGTGAGCTCTAACCTAGTTTGGAGTTTTAGCAGCATATCCAAGCCCAAAGCACTGTCAGGAAAAACAGTTTACATCCCACAGCATGCCTAACTGCTAGCATAAATCTTCTGCTTCCCGTGGACCCTTCTGTTTAAAGGAGAGGACAACCTTGTTCAGTGCTTGTAAATTAACTGGAGTGAAAAAACATATATATATGTTTCCAAAAGCATCTGCAAGGGACAATGGGATCTGGTGGAAACAGCTCCGGGCTGTAGCACCAATCTCTGAAACACTTCTCTAGTGAGGAAATGTGCCATTGGGGATCTCATGGCTGGAAAGGACTGTGGGATGCAGAGCTTTCCTTAGCAGAAGGGCTCTGAGCTAGACCGCAAGACATGTGACATCTACAGCACATCCCCCACAGCCCAAACATGACACATTGGTCTGCATTTTCCTGAGGGAAAATGCGTTTGGTAAAACTTGGTAAAACCTGGGACAAATGTGTCTTTTGCATACAGCATCATGGGTTTTTGAATCAGGCCCCACTACAGAGCACTTCAGGAGAAGATTCCTGAATAAATACTTGAGCAAAAATGTTTATTTAACAGTGACAGCTCTTCTGTGAGATAGGCAAATCCCAGCTAATGCTGCCCCCTGGTACGGACCCTCCTCTGCTCTTTGCAGCTCAAGGACAAGTCAAGGCCACCTGACAGTCCTGAGTGTGCAGGTATCCTCAAACCAGTTCAGCTTCATCTCCTCCCTCTCCTTCCTTCTAACTAATCAATTTGGAAAATTTTGGTATTTAGAGCTTGGCTCTGCTCTGTTGTTTGTGAGGATGCAAATGAAACATTGTCGAAGCTTGTCTGGCGCTGGAATACACAAAGCCTTTGTGATATGCTGATTTCTCATGCCCGGCTCACCCTGCTGCCAGGCGGCTGATTGCATTGCCACCTTCCCAGCTACTCTTTTCCCAGGCAGATGGAGGGTGTGGTGCCACCAATATTTTTTTAGTGGCAAAGCTAGTTCAAGAAACTCTTGCCCACACCCCTTCAGTTGTGGTAATTCAGCTGTCTGGGGAGCTGTGTGGCAATTTGGATGGCTGACTTGGTCACATAAAAAGATTATTTAGGGGAGAGTATCTTTTAAACCTGTCTGATATCAATGTTCTGCTCAGAATGGACCCTTTACAGATGAGGGGGTACCAAGCAACAGCAGGAACGTGCTGCCAGGGGGTGGGAAATCCTTAAACCATCTTTGCCAGCAGAGAAAACGCATCAGCTTGATGGATGGACTCCTGGCCCCCCATGGCTTCAGAGTAACCTACAGCTTACAGATCAGCTGAGCATTACCTGTGCAACAGACCCAGTATGTCTCACAGTTGGAGACTGACCACGAGTCTCACAGGCAGCCCACCTGAGGCACTGCCAGCACAGTTTGGTGCAGTTCTCTTTTCTCCAGTGGGTCAGGTGTGTAGAGGCCCTGCATGCCTCCTGGACGGGCTGTCATACCATGGGATTTACAAAAAAGAGGTTCCTGGGGAAAGTAAATCCCATGATAAATCAAGAGGAGTTGAATGCACCTTTAGGAAGAGAGTTGGATACATTCCTTCTGAAAATGCCTGGTCAGATGAAGCTACAGCTTATGCGAAGCGTGAGGCTTTGTGGGGCTCTAAGCAGAGCAAAGGCTGCCCCTGGGCAGAAGGCCCATGCCCTAGGATGAAATGGACAACTCACCGTGCTTACACAGCATGGGCACTCAACTCTTTCTCTTGACCTGGGAGATGGAAAGACTCAAGGGATGCTAAAAATGGCCAAAGACAGATGCAGGGTCCTCTCCAGCAAGCTGACCTCCCCTGAGAACACGTGCTGGTGAGTGCAGCGGGGACCTGATCCTCCCCTGGGGGCACCAAGCAGACAGGTAGGAAGTGGGTGCTCCCATCCAAGGTAGTCACTCTCCCTCAGCCCTGAGCAGCTGGTTCATTCTTATCTCAGAGATGCTGAGATTTCCCTATGTGACACCAAGGAGGGATTTGGGATATACAGGATTAATGGATTTCCAAGTGAAGCAGGTGCTTTCAGAAGGGGTGAGGCTTAGAAGTAGCTTTTTATGCTGAGTCTTTGCAAGCTGGGGGAGGTGAATGTGCATTTGTGTCAGACTTGCTACCAACATAAGCACACTTGCTCTGGTGGCAGAGGTTAGCTTGTGTAGCTGAACCTGTTGCTCAGGGTGACATGCAGACAGGCAGGCTTATGTCTTCTTTTTAAGCTGGTCAACCTACCTCATTGGGTTTCCTTATTCTTGGGGCAAGAATTTCCACACCTGAAACATTCAGAGGGAACAGCGGAAATTTGTCTTTTATATCCTCCTGGATTTGGAGAAATTCTTAATTATACCAGAAGAGACAATTGTCTCCCAACAGCTGCTGCTTGTAAGGTAATGATTAGCACAGGGTGATGAGGACCACCTGACTCATGTCCTTGGGAGGAAGAAGCTGTGATAGTTGAAGGCTGGAAGTGTATAACGATGACAGCACATCAGCTTTAGAAGAGTTTTGCAAGGTCATATAAAGTCCTGCACCCTGTGCTCTACAGTGTCACTGACACAAAGAAAACCTTGGGTCTCAAACTGGGGATTTGCACATATCATTTACTAGACTTATTCTCCAGAGAGTATCTTGAAAATAGCTTAGAACAGGATGAGTTAGCCGCCCCTCAGACTTTATTGTAGGTGAAAGCAAGCTAAGCTTCATTGCTGGTAGTCAAGAAGCCAAGAACTGGACCCTGGGTCTAGCAAAGGGTTGGCTACACCTTATCATAGCATCACAGAATCGCCTGAGTTGGAAGGGATCTTTAAAAGTCACCCAGTCCAACTCCCAACTCCAGCTTGCCCCTCCTGAATAATCTCCCCGTCCTCCTGAGCATTCCCCTCCCTCCTTGGCCAGTAGCGTAGGAAGGGTGTTAAGACTCCAAGCATTCCCAGACTGGAGCACGTTTCCAGCAGCTTTCTGTGTTAGTGGCCCTGCTGGTCTATGGGGAAATCATGTGAATGCAATAGGAAGAACAGGTGAACAACAGGGAACAGGAAGAAAAGAGCAGTAGTTTCAGGAAATATCAGCAGTGACTTTTGGGAAACATGGACTTGGTGTTTTGGGAAACACCATCTATCCCACACCTTATAAGCTTTGCTTCAAGGATGTTGTGAGAGACGGTGTCAAAGCCTTGCTGAAGTCAAGGTAGACAACGTCCACTGCTCTCACCTCATCTACCCAGCTGGTGATGGCTTTGTAGAAGGCTACCAGATTGATCAAGTGCAATTTCCCCCCAGTGAACCCATGCTGACAACTCCTGATATCCTTCTTTTCCTACAGTTGCTTGGATATGTTCTCAAGAATAAGTTGCTCCATCACCTTCCCAGGGACAGAGGTCAGGCTGACTGGCCTGTAGTTGCCTGGATCCTCCTTCTTGCCCTTTTTTAAGGCCAGGGTGGCATTGGCTGTCCTCCAGTCTTCAGGCACCTCTCCCATTTTCCAAGACCTTTCAAAGATGCCAGCAAGTGTTGTAGCTAACAATTCTGCCAGCTCCTTCAGCACCCATGGGTGCATCCCATCGGGCCCATGGATTTATGAGGGCTGATTTTGTCTAGGCTCTCTCTGACCCTTTCCACTTCAACCAAGGGAAAGCCATTTCCTCTACAGAATCTCTCTCCTACCTCTAGCATCTCGGATTCCTAAGGGGCAGTTCTAAGCATAAAGACTGAAGCAAAGAAAGCATTCAGTACCTCCGCCTTCCCAGCATCCCCTGTTACCACGGCACCCACCTTTTTCAACAGTGGGCCCACATTTTCCCTGGTATTCCTCTTGCAAGAGGAATAACAAGAGCACAGCTCCAGCTGCTGGAGGCTGGTGGATGGGGAGAACACAGGGACTGGTTGCTCAGAGCTTGGTCCTTGATGCACCCTCCTATGCAGAACCTTGCTGGGCTGGACTGCACAGAGTATGGCTGTCATTCCCCATCACCTCTGGATTCTCTTCCCCACCTGACTGCTGTGAAGGGGGGCAGATGGAGAGCTTAGACCAGCCCTGAGAGACGAAGAGAGGCTGTCAAGAATGGAGTTGATGGAGGTCCTGCCACCGTCCTCCTGGTGCCCTGCCTGACCTACGCACAGCAGCGAGGGCTCTTAGACCCAGGCACGCCGGGCAGGTTGCTGACAGCACCATCCTTCAGTCACAGCTACAGTATACAGAGGGAGCAGCCTCTTCCAGCGTGCTGTGAAAGGGGCATCCCCCTGGGAAACACCCGGCTGTTCCAGCTCTTATCAGCTGGCCTATTGTTTCGGGGACTAATCTGATGGAGAGAAAGGACAGTGCTTCTATCAGTGCTGAAGTCTGCTTGCTGGCAAAAAAAGGTTACTGAATGGTTTTTGAAGGGTGAATGTGCTGAACAAAAAGGCCCTCCCTGTGCCCAGCCCCTGCCCGTGTCTGCCAATCTCTGCTCCAGCGGCTGCTGTCCCACAGGTTTATCCGGGCTGAGCCCAGGCTGCCCCAGCAGTGCTGGCTGCCCGCCTGGCACAGCAACACCCCGGCAGTAGGGCAGCACGGACGGTTTGGTGCCTGTCCTTCTCCACATACCATCAGCAGGTCATGGGACTGAGAAGGGTCAGCCCAAAGCAAGAGCAGCACTAAGTCTCCCTGAGATCAATCACGATATTTATTTTAATGAGAACCTGAAAATGCTAGTTTTACTCACAGCTCTGTGGCAGGCTGAGAGACAGAAATGTGCCCAAGCCAATCCCTGGTTACCCACACAGCCTGGGGCTGTTTGCAGAACCACTGCTCATGACTCCACCGTCCCTAACCAATCCCATTTCCAAATCTGTCTTCTAAAAGCCCACACAGCTGGCTCCAGGCACACACAGAGCAACCTCAAGCACTGCAGTGGCCAGTGCCAGCCCAGCCCCACCTCTCCAAGAAGCCTCAGCCGTCTTTCTTTCCTGCCCTAACATGCTGCAGGTTGATCTCTCATGGATGGTGACCCACTGAAGCCATGTTAGAAGCTGGGGAGGCTCCACAGGAGCCATTTGGACCTGTGGCAGGTGCTGCCCTCTCCCTAGTCCCCTACTTAACACCTGAGTCACCCTTGTCCTTCCTTGACCTGATTAGCAAGGAAATGTCTTAGTTCCACCAGTGCAGGAGCAGGGGAAGCTGAAGGTCAAAGTTTCCCATTTTCATGCTCAAGAGCAGCTTGATACAGTCCCCAGCCCAGCCAGTACCAAAATGGTAAAAGATCAAAGAAATGGATTGATAATTTCCATATGGGCATAGAGGGAAACTCAGGTTGTTCTGCTTCTTGTTAGCATTAGGAATAACTCTGAAGAATTCTCTGTTGGCTTCAAGAAATTATTTCCTTGCTCCCTGAACCATTTTCAAGATGGCATTAATCTCCATAGATCTCATACTTTGAAAACATTCACTGTGCATTGCCCTTAGCAGGTTGGTAGTTTGCACTTCTCTGTGTATGAGTCCATCTAACACTAAAAATTAAGCATGACATTTAGAAATTATCTGAAAACTAGGAGTTTTGTTCCTGCCAATCTACCTGCCAACGCTGAAGTTTGGGGAGATTGCCTTAGTTCTCCCCCTCACAGGGAACTTTCAAGGCTTGTCTTTTCCAAGAGGCATCTCAAACACTCTTCTTTGACCTCTTCTTTGATGTTCCTCGGCAAGATGATGAAAACTTTTTTCCTGGGGATTTTCAAAACTCAGCTGGATGAGGTCATGAGCAACAGAAGATCCTTAACAAAGTGAGTCCTGCTTAGAGCAGGATGTTGGACCAGAGACCTCCAGGCACCCTCTGAACCCAAATTCTTCATGGCTGACAGCTTTTGCTAACTGAGAGTTTTATCCTAGAGGTATCTCCACCGAGCGTAACAGACTCCTGTCACTGACTGAGACTCCAACAATGCAACCCCGCTTTTGCAGGAACCCATATGGAGGCAGACAAGACAAAATGCTCTACAGCACAGTAATCAGGGTACTGTCCCCTTCCCCATCCGCTCCTTGCTAATGTGTTACCCTCACACATGCAAAACTGGATGGTGCTTGGCTGCACTGTGGCAAATCAAGTGATTCAAAATCTAAAGACAAAAATTCACCCAAATTCTCATAAGCTGGAAGCATCTTGGATGCAAGATCTTTCAGAACCGCCCCCACGCCTGTCAGTATGAGACAGCTAATGTGGTCCCAGTGTGTCAGCAGAAATATTTTCAGCAAGGAAAGAGAATTATAAAAGGCATTGTACAAGACATCAGCAAGACCACAGCTGCTAAGTGAAACACGAACTCAAGAGAACTGAGGTACAGGAGGACCACAGCTGTAGTGATGGGAAAAGAAACCCTGTCCTTAGAGCAGGTGCTACATGGGCCTGACCTGTTTAGCCTGGTAAGATGAAGGCTGCAAGGGACTGCAGATTTCCAGAGAACGTCACAGGGTCTGGAAGGGAAGAATTCAGATCACACTTCAGCTGCTGAGCAGAAGAAGGTTCTCAGCTGGGCTCTGCAGCATCAGAGCCTTGCCAATGGATTTGCTGTGCCCATCTGCCTCGCCGTGAAGGTTTGCATTACAAGTTGCCTGGGATAAGCTGGCATTAGCTATCTGTAATTCACTGTCCTCAGGGATTTCTGTTTTTCTCCATTGATTACAGAGGGATGCAAGATAGCCATCTCGGACCCACTGCCTGACGTCTTCACAGCTAGAGTCAGGTGAGCCGAATTTCCTTAGCGTGTGCTCTGCAACAGCACAGGTTGGTTTAACCCGTTTAACAGAACCACCCAGAGTGGCAGTGTTGGAACATGCAGGTGCACCCAGGCTGATAAACATAGCCATTGCTATTAAGCAGGCAAAGGAAGACAGGCAACAAGCGTTAATGGGATGCTGGGTGCAACCACACCGCAGCAAATCCCAGCCAAGCTGTGGAATCTGGCACGGGCAGTGCAGCAGCTCTCCAGGCCTGGGTCCCGGCACACCCAGCAATGATCAAGGGCACTCATGTAGCAAGCAGTTTTCTTAGCAGTGACCTTCTCAGTGTGTGAGCATGAATGAGAATGCATACATGCATTTAGATGTCAGCCTGGTAACAGCCAAAACACACCATCAGTGTGGAGCTGCAATGACCACTGAAGAAAGCATAAGCCACAGAGGGACTGTTGTTTTGGACTGTGTTTCCAACGTCTTGGAAGACTTGAAAGTGAGTAACCCTCGGAATGTATTGTTCCAGCCATTAGATGTGCTGTGCTGCTCCAGTCCTGATGTGCGTATCTCTCAGCATCAGGCTGAGCAGACGTGCCTGCTCTTGTTTTCGCAGGAATCCTTCTGGGGCTTTAGCTGAGCTGACATTTTACAATGAATGGATCCTTGCCAATGTTTAGCCTGTGAAGGCACTTTGCCCACCTTCAGCAAAGCTGAGCAGCACATTGGTGTTTGTGATCTGAACCAGCTGTCAAGCATGAGTTACGTCTCCTGCCCTGAAGGGAGTGGGAAGAGATGAGGGAGCGAACATCTATCCAAACAAGTTTGTACACACATATGATTTCATAATATGCTGCCTAGAAGACACTTGAAGCCATAGTGTGGAAGAGTGTGGAGACTGTTGTGAGGATCACAATCCTGTCCCTCCAGGAGGACAGGAAAAGCATGCACAATGTGCTCTGCCAGCACCTGGCTACGGGCACCCCTTGGTTCAGCTCTGCAGGTGGCTTTGAGAGCAGCAGTGCCATGCAGTCCTGTGAGAACACAATACAGCTCAACCATGGTGAGCTGGTGTCTCTTGATTTACCTGGCCCTGCAGGAAATCCCTCATGAGGTAGCAGTGAAGCTGCCAGCATCATTCTCTGCATATGGAGACTGTTCCATGTGCATCCAGCAAGGAAGATGGTGACTTGTTTCAGGGTTCCATATATCCATAGTATTTTGCCAATAGAGAAAGAGTGGGCTTTACTTGCACCAGGAATAAACAAAATATTAGTAATGATCATGGTTAGGGTCCAGGGGGATGCTGCTTTCAGACAGCTGCTGACTCCTGAATCATCCTGGTGAAAAATTAACAAGTTCTAGACACCTCACCAGAAATCAGAGTCCATCTCACAGCAGTACTTCCCTGGAGCATCTCACTCTCCCTGATCAAGCCACACTGATTCAGCTAGGGATGTGAGCAAAGAGATCATCTTTAAAATAATGTGTTGAGGAATAATAAGGTTCCAAAGAAAATTCTACCTCTGAAATTTCTGCAGAATTTATTTTTTACCCTAAAAATTAATCCCAGACCATATGGGTAGAACAGCCTCCGAAAAATAACTAGGAGCATCCTTTCCATTTGATAAGAGACAGAGTAAGAGATCCAACCCACTGCTGCATTCCTCACCCTAGTGACTGCATGACTGAGAGCACCAAGGAACAGGAAAGATTCAGAGGCTTGCATGGATTACCGCAGTTCAGAGAGGGGAATGATCCAGGATCCCACAGATGCTGCACAGACTTGAAGCCATCCTGGCACAGTCACCAGCACATGGATGTACTGTCCTCGCAGCCTGCCACAGCAAACACCTGCAGGCACTAGTGCTTGGGCTGAATCTCCCGAGAAGCACAAGTTTGCACAGGGTACCTGTGTGGTCCTGCTCTCCTGCTTGACCCCCATTCCCCACGGGATCCTAGCACATGTTGTTGACCTGCCGTATCCACTCCAGAGCGACAAAGTAGATCAGCCCTGGAGAAGGGAGGCACAGAAGTTGACTGACGGTGTTTAACCCCAGGGCAGTTAAATCCCATGTGGGCATGAGCCTCAGACCGGAGAGAAAGGCCAAGCAATCTCACGGGCTTCACCTCCCTCCACCTCTCATACAGAGGCAACTTTGCACTCCAAGCAAGGAAACACCTGCATATGGGGATCTTCAAGGGAGAAGCTTGGTCATGGCATGCAAAAGGGCTCCCTAAAACAGAATGCGCTTTCTTGCCATGAGCTGTGTCTCCATCACATGCCCTGCCCCAGCATGGCCCTTGCTCCTACCTTCCAGCAACACCTTTCTTCAGGATCTTTGGTCTTTCCAGCTGACTTGCTGGATGATGGAAAGCACAGTGGCTCCCAGGACTCCTGGCCTAGTACGTGCCTTAAACTGCTCCTGGGAAGCACCATAATCTTACTAACATTTAATCTGGGAGACAAAAGCATTCAAGCTAAGCAAAGAGATGATTGCATAATCGGAAACAAGTCATAAGAGAAAGCACAGGCTTTGAAGGTACCTGACTCCAGGCTCAATTTTCAGCTCTGAGAAGATTTCTCTGTGGCCCTGCATGGACACCACTTCAAAAGACCACGGAGCTTTCTGGAATCATCCCCTAGGACTTGGCTCAGCCACAAGTCAGTTCTTGACTCCTAGCTGCCATCTTTTGCCAACCTGTCCAAGGGCGGTAATGTGCTCAGTCTCATAGTAATGTTCTCTCCACTGGAGAACAGGGCTGGAGGCTGCTCTGCCTGAAAGTAAATCGGAAAAAAAGCCTTACATGTTGGACACGTCACCTGAGCTTTCTTCCCACTTTCTTCCCCAAGACAAGTAGACTTATTGATTTCTACCCTGGCAGGCTGGAACAGCCTGGTGTCTTCTCCCTTCTTTTCAGAGCTTTGCTTGAAGGTACCCAAAGCAGGCATTGCAAATATACTTCCCTGCCCAAGCATAGCCTCATGGACTTTGCAAATTTTATCAGTGCTTTCTGTATCACACACTTGGAGAAGCAGTCCCTGTACACACATCGGATGTTGCGAAGTGCTGGTAGATCTCTTCTACCTCTGCATGGAGGTCACGTATCACAGACGAACAGAGCTGAGCGGGGTGAGCATCCTACGCCCCCCTCTGTCCCCAAGTGTTACCAGCACGGGGTTCCCCGCCCTTGTCCACACCTGCCCCTTCCCTCAGTTGCGTCTCTCTTGACTCTGTGCCTCTGTGCATTCACTGTACACCATTTCCAGTGCAGGAACTGCTGCCTGCTCCCGAGGGCTGCAAGTCTCAGCACAACAGGGACCCATGCCTGGCTGCGGTCATTGGCTCACAACTGCAACAGGAGGGAAAGAGGGCACAAATCCCTCAGATAAAAGGATGTGGACCCAGGCATCCCTTCAGCTGGCATGGGACTGCGCACAGCCAGCTTTCTGCTGTGGTCCAGCACTGTGCACAGCCCCACAAGTCCAGCTCTCAGGAGGAATCAGCACGATCGGAAGCTCAGGCCTCTGGGACTGGCTTGAGCACAAACGGCTCCTGCCGGACTGATTTCACCCCAGTTTGTGATCTGCGTGAGCTGCTCTGTCCAGGGCTACAGAAAGGATTTGTTCTGCTGACAGGTAGCCCTGGCAGGGGGACCTTGCCAAGAAGCTTCTGGCATGGAGTGGTGCTCCCATTCCTTTTCACTCCTACTGGTGTAGAGCAGAGTAAAATCTTTTTGATCAATGCAAAATCAGGAGTAAAACAGGAGAATCCAGCCTGGGCCATTTAATTCTCCTAGATCTAAGCAGGCTTGTAATCTTCATCAGTGTTGCTTCCTGTTTGAAATGCTTTTCATTAGCTGCTCATTCAGTGAACACAACCACTTCTGCTACCTCAGCAAAACACATGCCACACTTCTTGCTCAGCAGCAGAAGGCAAGCATTTTATTGCATTTTAATCACTGGAAGCTTCAGCAGTTGCTTCCTGGTCTATGTGTTTCTTCTACACATCCCACTAAGAAGCCTCTATAAACTTTGATTGCAGAGACGCGCATGACCCACAGCTCTCCTGTACGTCCTCAGGCTCCAAGTAGCTGCAGGATTTATGCAGTTCCCGGGGAATCTGGAGGCTGAATGCCTGGTTATTTCAGTGGCCTTTGGATCCACTCTTGGAAGAAGTGTAGCTGCTTGTTTACCCTTGCCATATCATGAATCTTGCAGATCTAGCTGGGAAGTTTCATACAATTTTTTTTTTTTTTTTTTCTGACAGTGATGATTTCTTGAAGCTGAAATATTTCAGAGTAACAGATCAGCATTTCAGCAGAAAGAAAAAGGACAAGGAAAAGGAAAAGATATAGAAAAAAAATATAGAAAAAAAGAAAATGGAGAAAAAGAAAGAAAGAAAAAGAAAGAAAGAAAGAAAGAAAGAAAGAAAGAAAGAAAGAAAGAAAGAAAGAAAGAAACGAAGGAAGGAAGGAAGGAAGGAAGGAAGGAAGGAAGAGAAAGGAAAAAGCAAAAAGGAAAAGAAAAAGAAGGGCTGAATTGCAAGAGGGCCTTCTGGATGAAACCCACAGACAGAGTGGCCTATCTGAACCCAGCCATCGAGGAACCAGGAGAAACAGACCAGAAACCCTCTGTGACAGGGCTGCAGCCTGCTGTCAGGACAGGGTTAACGCTTGCTCTGATGTTGACACTGCAGTTTCAAACCAGGAACTGCTTGGTGACTAGAGAAGGGCATGTCCCAGCCCTGGCTGATAGGGTTGAGCCCAGCTACACAGAACGGGTTTGCTTGTCAGCTCCCTTGCTGTGGGCTCTCCTGGATAATGCTCGGGGGCAGGCTCTGCTGGGTCCTCACCTACTATCTGCGGAGCTCCCATTTCTCCTGGGCAGACAGCGCTTTCCCCTCCTGCTCTGCTGCTCCTCTGCCAGGCCCAGGCTTCCTGTGCTTCTGAGTCATGCCGACTGCTTAAAAGAAAATGTTGGTGCCTCATTTCTTCATTTTCCTGTGTCTGGGGGTTTTCCAGCCTCTGATCCACACCCTTCACGCTCTCAGGGTGGAACTGGTTCTCCTCGCTTGGGCATGCTCCTTAATGTGCCCGTAATTCACTCACAACCCCCGTGATAAGGTTAACAGCCCTCTTCCTTTGTTCCATAGCTTCTTCTATGGCATGCTATAGGCATGCAGGAAGATGGGGCAGGGAGCATGTTTTAGAGCCCTGCCAGCAGCTGATGGGCCCTGACAGGCAGCCATAAGCTAGCTGGGGACCCGTGATAGCCTATGGCAGTGGCAGTGGGACCACCAGGAACCCTCCAGAACCTTTTCCCTGCAGGAACAGAGCACTTTGTTTCACTGGTGTCCTCCTCCATCTGACCCATGCCAACAAGTAAGAGGATTGAGCACACTGCAAACGTCAGCTTGTGGCTGTCAGCTGCAGTTCACCACACACAGCTGCAGTTCACCACGCACACTGCCCGACAGAGGAGGGTCAGCACCATGTGGAGACTCCAGGAGAGCCAGAATGAAGGCAGATCCCTTCTCCCTCCAGCGCGATCTAGAATCGATCCCTGCCTGCTGTAACAAAATCCCCCCACTCTGCTGCCTGCCTCTCACCATGCAGAGTCATGCTCCAGCGATTTTGTTCCAGACTAACACTGAGTTAATGCCTGAAGTCCCGTGGGACTCCCCAGGCAGCCCTTCCCAGCAGGGCGATTTTGCTGAATCTTCAAAATAATTGAGCCAGGGGAGGGGGGTCTGTGAACCCCAAGTTCTCCAGGACTCCTGAAGCTCTGATCTCTGGATCAGAGTTCTCGGGTTGCACCCAAACAGTGCTCACTGACAGGACTGAAGTTCAGGATTTTCTCCATGTCACGAATTAAGCGATGTCACCCGCTCCCCCTGCCAGCCTCAAGGTCACGCAGGGAGGTTTTGTGATCTGATGAAAGGGAACAGGGAGAAAAAAAAAAAAAAAGCCCAGCAAGATGAAAACTGATCCCAAGCCCCAGCTCCAACCAGCACTGACAGCCCTTCAGCCCCTCTTGGCTCGCTCTACACTGCCCCTCAACGCTCACTCCCTGCACCCACGATGCACTTTTGAAGTGGTTATGAAAGCAATTATGCATTCAGGTATTCTAAAGACTGGCTGAATCTTTTGTCCAGAGAGTGGCTGGGAAAGCTGATGCCTTATTGCCTGCTCCTTAAGTGAAGGATTGTGCAACCCTGGCATGCTGCAGTGCTCCTGCTGGCAGGTGATGAGGAGCTGGGCAGAAAGCAGCCTTTGAAATACCCAGCTGGAGAGAGAAGAGCCTTGCTGGGCAACTCTGACCCTCCTTCACTCCATCATAACCTTATGGCTGCTTGGCTGCCCAGGAGATACCCAGATTTACCAGTAGCCACAGTGCTTGCATCTGTACTGGTAACTGGAACTATTTTTTGGCGCTGAGGCCACTGACACAGAACAATCAGTTAAACTTCCTTATCTTCCAAGCCAGGATGGCTGCGTCCATACACATAGGGCAATAAGCCCAGCAGTCCATGCTGCCCTCAAACATTGTCCAGGAATTGTTTTGAAGTGCACTACCTGGCTTGGCCCAAAGTCATGCCAGGGACCAGCCTGTGACCTCAGAATATTCCTGGTAGCCTTCTAGCCCAGGTCCCTGTGGTGAAGCCCTCTGCCTTCCTCGGGTCTAGCACAGCTGGCACGGGGTGCGTCAGGAGAGACAGCCCCAGCAGAACACAGTGGCTTGCACATCCTCACCTGGACAAAAGAGCAGCTGTATCTAGCTGCAGTTGCGTGCCAGTCTGCTCAGTCCTTGAGCTCACACTGCCCTGAGCTACAGGCTGTTGCACAGCTCTTACCTACAGTATGTTGCTGATGGCCCAGCATGGTTAGGGACATGAGGCAGCACAGGGCATTTTCCCTTCTGATGCTGTCGTCCAGCTGTATGAAAAGGATTTGGTTTTGGTGTGTCCATACCTGGCCATAGCCACCAGTACAAGCATGGGCTATGCACAGGGTGAGAGAGGAATAAAGAGATAGGAAGGAGAGAAAACACTGCTGAAACAATGTGGGAGAGGAAAATGAAGCTGGGCTGGGATGTGAACTTAAAAGGAGCTGAGGGCAGGAGCGCAGGCTGTCCACTAACCCAGCCAGCACCAGGAGAGGCACTAGGGGTGTGATGCAAAGCTGCTTCCCATCCCCTCTCCTCACCCTGGGCACGCAGCATTGCTTGGGAGTCTGTCACAGCAGATTTCACATGAAGGGATGAGGTTAGGGCTCCTGCAGCACAAAAGTCATCGGCAAGGCTGCACATGTCCCTGAAAATCCCTGCAATTGTTTGAAGTGCTCTTCAGAACCAGCGGGTCTTTCCTGCCTCATTTCCTAAGATCCACACCAAGGTTCTCAGAGCCAGTGAGGCGGAAAGGCAGAGATTTTGTGCCAATGTGGCAAATACAGGGCAGCAGGACAAGGAAGGCTCAGGAGCTGTAGCTTCACTGCTCTTCCTCCCTCTGATGGCAAAGGCAACTCAGGCTCCAGCACGTTCATGTAAAGGGCATTTCCCCTTGCAGCCTGAAGCTGTGGAGCTCTTGGCCTGCCAGAGAACAGTGTGGCTGAGCTGTCACATGGGACAGTGTGCCCAGCTCCTACTCCTGGATGAATCAGCCCTGGGTTGAGCTCTCCCTGGCTGATCTGCCCCTTCCCAAGGCAAAGCTCATGGAAGGAGCCTTTTCCTAGAGGCAAGCTCTCTCCTCCAGAGGA
The DNA here is from genome assembly GCA_013399715.1 of Alectura lathami. Lineage (NCBI taxonomy): Eukaryota > Metazoa > Chordata > Aves > Galliformes > Megapodiidae > Alectura > Alectura lathami. The sequence continues at coordinate 18,048 of VXAV01001958.1, read as the reverse complement.
AAACTTTCCGGATGCCCTGTATCCATGAAGAGAGGTTGAGCTTCCCAGAACAAAGCAGGAGTCTTGGGGTGTTTGGACCAGGACCCTTAGTCCATCCCTTAATCCAGACGGTCCTAGAAGGCTAGGTAGTGGTAAACCAACATTAAGTCCCTCTTTCAGCCTGGACAGTCAAACCCACATCCTTGCTGGTGGATGGGGCTGTGCAGGTCCCTAAGCACAAGGTACTCGGCTCTCCTTTGTTCAGGAGTACATTAAGCAGCATCTTCCCTTCTCCCACATATTTCCATCTGCACCTATTTTTTCCAGTGCACCAAGCACAAGGGTTCTGCACTGGTGCCATGTTCCTTGGGCTGTTTGCTCAGACGATCTACCCAATATGCTTCTATTCCTTAGCTGGGAAGGTGCCAGAGTGTTTTCTGCAGAACTGCTGGACTTTTCCAGCAAGCATCCTGTCAGTAGATGGATTGTTTGAACATCTAGGGAAATCAAGTGTAAACTGCAGATTGGCCAGGCATGTTCCCAAGAAAAAAATTTATGAGAACTTCTGGCAAAAAAAGTGTCTGGTTTGTCAGAGGCTTTTCAGGGCTAGGTTTGGAAAGCAGAGATTCAAGCATCTTCTTTGTGTAAGTGAAGCCAGAAACTTGAATTGCCCCTCTCAGTCCCAGTGCACGCCCTGGGCACAGGCTGGAGAAACAGCTGCATTCATGTGGAGCATGTAATTAAATGTTCCTTGGGCCAGCAGGCTGCCTCTCATGTCTGCTGTGTGGTGCAGAAGACATCCATTCAAGTACCTGAGCTGTTTCTTTTCCCAAGGTGACACACTAACCACAGGATAGTCTTAGGCTATAGGGATCCAACTCACATCTCCACAAGGATTATTTCAGTTTCATTCTGCCTCACAAATCAGACATTTTGGGAAGCTCTGTCTTTTTTCACCCTTTCACAAAACAAAGTTTTCATTTCTCATAAACAGGGAGCACAAGTTCAGCCATTCAAGTTTGCTGAGAACATCTTCACATTTCTGCTTTGGGTTTTCAGCAAGATATCACCAAATACCAGCTGATGCAACACACTCAGAAGTGCCCAAGCAGCCATCACATGCCACCCTACAGAGTCAGAGATGTGTAGCTCAAGCAAGAGGACCATCTGCTGTGTTTGCAGTGTGGGACATCACAGGGTCCAGCACTGGAAAAATCACGCTTCTTCCTGAATGTTTTGTATGCTATTGTTAGCAGCAGTAATCCTACTGTACAAGCACTGCAAGGGATTAGGAAGGAAGAGCAGTTTCCATGTGTTGTGGTGATAGCACAGTAAATTTCCACAAGTTAGAGTGCAGTGAGTTGAGGGTTTCTCAGATACAGCAGTGCTGTAATTGCTGTCACTTTTGTGGCCTTTTCAAACAATAAAAGAATTAAGAAAAGAGTTGTACCAAAACCACGTAACTGTGAAACCTCAACAATGGATGTTTTTTTCCAGGACAGTGGTGTGGTCCACATCTGCTTCTATAAGCATTCTGTTGTTATTGCCTGGGCTTGGGGCAGGTATGCACCCTCAAAACTGCTTTTCTAGAAGCACAGAAAGGCTAGTTTCTTCAACAATTAATTTCAGGACTACTATTTACTGTCAAACTTCAAAATTACAAAACCAGGTTAAAAGAAAGAGAATTTAGTACTAAAAATGCACATTAGATCCTGTTAGTTTTTTGCCTACTGCATTTTGAACTTGCCTGTGCTTTCAAGGTAAGCTGAAAACAAAGAAGAGGCTGAGATTAGCCTCTGCACATGGATTTGTGGTGGGAAACCTGTGTGTGCAGTTGTAGGTGCCCATGTTCTCTGTTCACCATGCAGTCCCCTGCTCACAGACATACCTCTTCCCACTGGAAGGACATAGCCCCAGCTATCCCACCAGCCTCAGACAGTCTTGGCCATCCAGGTCTGCCACACTGGTACCTGCAGGGAGAAGAGCAACATGCTTTCTGTGTGCATGCCTGGCTCCCATTTATTGGGGTTATGTTGGGAAGCTGGGTTTTGTTAAAACAGCAACTGCCCTTCCACCACCAGCCTAGGCTGAGGGTGCAGTTTCTTCATTTGGAAGTAAAACCCGGTAGGAAGGAAGAGGTTTTTTGTTTTATTTCTCTACTTAAAAGACATAAAGTGTTCTCTTTTTCGCATAGGCATAAAAGAAGGAAGGCGGGGACACAAGGAGGTACATGCGTTTACAACCATCCTGTGCCATGGTGTTTCTTCCCTATCCACATGGGTGTCAACAACAGCCTTGTACAAGCTTCCCCTTAGCAGCTGGACTGGAGCTATTTTCTGTGGTCTGTAGCTCTTAATTTCCAGGGGCTATAACAAGCATGGTACAGTGACATGTGACAGACTGATTTAGGCCCTGGTGAGAGGATGTTTACAGAACTGGGACACCAGCAACGTAATACAGACAAGCAGGATGTCTTTGCTCCTCTAACTCTGTGGATCAGCTGAGCTTAACCTGTTTGCTGCTTCCATAGGTGTCCCAGAGAGAACAGAGAGCATCTCCACCCATTTTCCACAGGTTCAGTTAGTGTTGTCGTTATCAGAGGTTTACAGAAATGCTCTCTTATGGCCTAGTGACATGCCTGGTATGACCTTGATGGCAAAGAACAAAATCCAGAGATGGAGGCGGGTATAGCAGAAGGTGAATTCCAATTTATATTGGAAATCTCAGCAACACCAGTAGCAACACATCTCTTCAGAGCCAGAGGTTGCTGGCAGCTGTGGGTGCCTCTCTATCTTACCTGAGCAGAAGTACAGACACCTCTGGTAAGGAATACACACACATAGATCACCTAGACAATAAAGGTCCCATCAACCACCTCATATTTTTCTGCTGCCTGTGAGCAGCACAAGGTGGGAAATAAGCGACTAGTTTCCCTGTCAGAGGCTATAACTGCATGACTTGCTCCCTTCAGGCCAGGCACACACATGCAGTCTGGCTACACTTGCCCTCTTTGAGACCATTTTTTCACAGAATCAGAGAATATCCTGAGCTGGAAGGGACCCGCAGGGATCACCCAGCCCAACCCCTGTCCCCACCCAGCCCCGGGCCCTGTGTCCGAGGGCGGTGTCCAAACGCTCCCTGAGCTCCGGCAGTTCGGGGCCGTGCCCCCTGCCCTGGGGAGCCCGTCCCATGCCCCCCGCCCCCTGGGGCAGACCCTTTCCCTGACACCCCCCGACCCTCCCCTGGCAGCTCCGTGCCGTGCCCTCGGGCCCTGTCGCTGTCCCCAGGGAGCAGAGCCCAGCGCCTGCCCCTGCGCTGCCCCGGGAGGGAGCTGCAGGCCGCCATGAGGCCTCCCCTCAGCCCCCTGTGCCCTGGGCCCAGCACCCCGAGGGCCCTCAGCCACCCCTCACACACCTTGTCCTCAGACCCCTTCCCATCTCCATAGCCTTCCTTTGGACACTCTGTAACAGCTTTATGTCCTTCTGACACTGTGGTGCCCAAACCTGCACCCAGGGCTGGAGGTGAGGCTGCAGCAGGCAGAGCAGAGCGGGACCCCTCGCCCTGCTGGCAGCGCTGGGCACCCAAGAGCACCGTTGGCTCTTTGGCTCCAGGGCGCACTGCTGGCTCATGTTCAACTTGCCATCAGTCAGAACCTCCAGATCCCTTTCTGTGGGGTTGCTCCCCAGCCTCTAATCCCCCAATCTACACAAACAGCCAGGGTTGCCTGTCTTGCCAAGTGCAAGAATCCAGCACTTGCTCTTGTTAAACTTCGTGACACTGGTGATTACCCACCCCTCTGTTATTTCCAGATCTCTCTGCAAAGCCTGTCTTTGCTGATATGAATGAACAAAAGAGAGGAAATTGAAACATTAAAGTCCTGTTAGTGCCCGAAACTCCCCTCACCTTGCTTATACAGAGCATTTCAGGAACTGCAGTCTAAGAACACAGGGCACAGGGCTTAGCTCGCTGCAGCAGAGAATGTGAAACATCCATGTGCTGATTCCAGTGACTTTGAAACCAGCCTTGAGCCTAAGTACCAGAGTGTACATTGCATATGAATAAACTGTTTCTTAAATGACCTGTGATGTTGACATGCCTGGATTTCAACAGTCTCTTCAAAAAATAAAAAAATAAAAAAATAAAAAAAAACATTCTTCTTTAAAGGAGCACAAGACACTGCAGGCCCATCTCCATTTTACAGCTCAGACTGCAAGGATGGATTCAAACTCTCTTAGCCACATAAACAGAAAAAAACACACATGGACAGACAGTTGTGCACACACACACACAAACACACAGATTTTCACAAAAGCTCAATGAATGTGTTGGCTTTAGCTCTCCCAGGTCCCCAGCTCTCCCAGGTCAGAAAGGCACCTGCAGCCCAGAGGACAGCGAGGATGCTTTCACCTCTTCCTGGACTGAGCATAAGTCAATCAGTGGGGATGTTCACCACTACAGAAGGACATATTCTCTTCAGAAAGCAGGCATGATGAGAACTCTGTGGGTGTTTAAGAGGAAATTTCCATCTGAGAATTCTCATTAAGAAATCCAAAGTGGCAAAGGGTGAGCTAAACTGAAGAAACACAAGTCGTGCTAGCAAACATAGGAGACAGGCAGGAGCATGTGCCATTCCTGCTACACCCAGAGCAGACTGATAGAGGATATGCTGATGCTCAGTACCTTACCTTGGCCTTATCTTGTCCCTAACTCTGCATAAACACTGTTGAGCCAAGGCACACAAAATTTAAATTTAATTGATATCCAAAATTTTCCTTGGTGTTGCCTACTGGTATTCTGGATAATCCTGATATTTAGTGCCAAACACCAGACACTTCCTTCTTACCCTTAAATATCAGTCTTCTCCCCAAGCCTATCCTCCATCTGAACTTCCCAAATGGAAACTCTCCTGAACCCAGCAGGAACTGAAAACTGGGAGGTGGTGCAGTGTGGAGCCACACCAGGATCCATACAAGCTGTGGCAGAGCAGAGGGTCAGCAGCAGGCCAACAGTCTGAATGTCAGGAAATATAATCAGCCTGAAGGAGGTGAAGGTATTGAACACGATGCCCTGCATGTTGCTGAGGACAGGAGCTGTATTTTCAGAGGCAGTACCACATTTCCAAGTGTAAAAATGCTCACAGAGGAATTACCAGTCAGGCTGCACTATCGGAGCTCACTGGCTGTGAGTGAGAGAGGAGGAAGAAGATTGGATTGTATTAGTTACAAGATGATTAAAAGCTGCTCTCATGGTGAGTCCATAAAAAGGCAAATGAATGATTAAAAAAAAAAAAAAAAAAACAATGCTGGGAAACACCGCAAGATGCTATCTAATCCCCTTTCCAACACAGCAGTGCTTCTGTCTTTTATGACAGAAACGAGTCTGACCCGATTTTAAAATCCTCTCATGATGGAGGCACAAGTTTTTCCCTAGACAGTTTCCCCAGGATTAGCCTGTCCTGGAAGTAAAATGTTTTCCACCTGTGTTAAAACAGAACATTCTTTGCTATGGATTATCTTCACTATTTTCATTCTCTTTGCCCATTAACAGTTTGTTGTCTTCATCTTTGTGCATATTTTTCACTTGCAATATCTTATCAACTGTTGAAATTGTGTCTATCGTTGTAAAAACATTGGTTTTGTGGAGGGCGTGTAAACGGTTTTCCAAAGGCTCCACCTACATGAACTCATTTATGACATGCATTCACATGTTGCATACTCTTATTATTTCAGGAAGTTTTTGTTCCACTTTGGAAGGCAAAATCCTCTTTAAGTTGAAGGATAACATAGTTTCAGGAAAAAAGCCACATAGGAATCAAAAATCAAAATTTTGTCCTCAGAATAGGAAGACCAAGAGGAGCAAATCTAAATGAAAAGACTGCATAATATTTTGCTCACATTAGCAGGAGTCTGGGCGCTCCTTCTAGTCCTCTGTCTCTCATCTTGTGACATTGTTGGGCACAGTGTCACCAGTGGTGGCTGTGTTCATGTCAGAAGTCTGTAGTACAGAAGCAGGGGTGAAAGCCACAAGAAGGGTAGCAAATGGGAGAAGGGCAGCAAATGAAGGGGAAGATCAAAGTGAACGGTCGTTCTCAGTCTCTAAATGTTCCTGATCCACTCTTCCACTGCAACACACTGGTAAGAGATCTGCTTGCACTAGGCAACAGGACCAGAGCCCCCCAAAGTGAAGTGAGGTACGACATGGAATAAAAGAGCTGGAGTCGAACAAAATGGGAGGCATCTCGCCTCCTCTGTAAGACAGCTAACAGGCAAGAAATCCCAGCCGAGCTACTCTTCCCCTTTATATTCCCCTGGAGAAGAAAAAGGGACAAGTGATTCTTCTGATTCTGACTCAGTGTCAGGCAGGCACATCGTGTCCCAGAAGTGCCTTGTTCCCTGCGTTGACCCTGATGCCAGTCTGGACAGCTCGCTCAGAGGGACACAGTGACTGTTCTTCCACAGCTCCCATGTGTCCTGAACAGATACAGGGGACGAGGAGGAACGTGAAGCCGAACTGAGAAGCTCTAGTGCCAGAGCTTGGGTATGGGCCTCGGAAGGAACAGGGTCTTTTCAGCTTGCAACTTGGAGAAAAAAAAATCAGTTTTTCATACTTGCTCTTTATTTTCTCGTTCAGTGTAACCTTTTTATATGGAATTCAGCAACGGGCCTTCTTCAGCTTTCAGCCTTTCCTAAACTTCTGAAAAGTATGCTGTGGAGAGCTGGCTTCCACTGGCTCCTGGCACAGTGATAAGTATGGCCTTCTGCACCACTTCTGTGGGATTCTTGAAGAGTCTGAGCAAGACTCATTCTTGGCCAGCTCTGCCATGATGAGGGGTAGACAATGGAAAGCCTCACTTCATAGCTGGTGTCTCCAGGCATGTTTCAAGCAAGGAAAGTCAGTGAGAGGTGTATTTCTAAGGAATGCTGAACTGTGGAAGTGGGATGGCTCCTTAGGTGGCAGGCTCTTGTCCTCACTAACGGGCTTCTTGGGTAATGGAACTGGTGCCAGCACAAATTCAGAGCTTTTCAGCCTGGACTGACTTCTCTTTAAGAAATCACTTTTCCCAGACAAGACCTAAAATTAAACTCTTATGGGTGTAAAAGTAAGTAGGCTGCAGTATTGTCCCTATTTCCTTAAGGACATTGTCAGGCAGGAGATGACTAAAGTGCAGGTCTCACAGCAGCACCAGCACAGCTCTCCAGGAATTTGCCTTGTAAGGAACCATCTCCCTGTCCAAGCAGAGGCCATGATCCAGCAGGAAAATCTCTTGAGCTCTGTTCCCCTGCCCTTTGGCCAGTCCAGTGTTCAGTCAATGGCCCATGGGGCTGGGCATTTCCTCAGAACAGATGTATAAATCAGGAGTATGGTGCAGGTCTACACTGCGGCCAGCAAACACCAGAGCTGTCCTCAAACTAGGACCCAGCAAGGCTAACAGAGCCGTACCCTGAGATAGCAGGGTCTGCCTTGGGGTGTCTCCAGGCTCCTGTTCCCACAGCTGGTGCGTGCAGATCAGAGTCAGGTGTCCCTGGCAGGACTTGTCCTGCTGGAGCTGGTGGGGCTGGCACGGTGCTGCGTGGTGCAGGGGGATGTACGTGCAGGCTGTGCCGGAGCCACCTGCATCAGGCTGTGCCCTGGGCAATGGGGAACTTTGTCCTGTTCTCGAAAGTGAAGGTCCCTGTGTTATACAGGAGCTGAAACCTGATGAGTATAGTGATCTCCCTTCTCCTGACAGCCCATGGATCTATTCTACTTGTCCCCATCTTACAAGTGGCTGGTGCAGCTCAGATCCCCATAGCTCAGTGCTGGGGTAGTTATCTTGTCTGTCAGTTTTTCATGGCTGAATTTTGGCAATTTCTTTTCTGTTGCTTCAAAATGTGTGGTTTTCTGATGTCAAGTTCTGTGTCAGTTCTTAGTTACCGGTGTTTCAGCACCTGGGTGAAGGCAGGGGAGAGCAGTCACCAGGGAACAGGCCCCAGCTCTTGGACCCAGATAATCTCATTTAATTTACTAATGAGCTGGCTTAACCCCATCCTGATTGGCAAGAAAAGCTTAGAAACATGGATTAAGTGAGATGTCTTAGGAAGTAGGCCTGGACTCTAGCCAGGCAGTATTGTGCCTTCATGAAAAGGAGACCCTCCAGTATGTTTTCAACAAGACCTTTCCAGGAGGTACACTTGCTGCCTAAAACCCAGTGGCTGGGGTAACTCCTGAGCCCGATGTACTGTCCAGTAATGTCCTGGTGGTCTCTTCCCTCACACAGAGGGCTTGGGGCTATTCTTGAGGTTTGCCCTGTATGCTCCAGAGCAAGGCTGAAGAGAAGTGTGCAAGGCTGTAGCCATCCAAGGTCCTGGCCAGGCAGGATTCACCCTCTGTAGATCTCGAGAGGATTTGGATGGTAGATACGCAGGGAGTGCTTCTGGTGGGTGTGGAGATGTGTAGCCAGTGTTTAGGCTGAGTAATAGATAGGAACTTCGGAATAATCTGCCAAGGAAGGCAGTGCATAGAATCAGTCAGACAGCCAGGATTGCTTCTGAGACTTGCAGAGCAGCATCCCAGAACGAGCATTTGTAGTGCAGATTTGTGAGTAGCCCAAGTGTCCAAATTACCTAGCAACAAACACAGCCAGATGGACACTGCTGCCTTCTGGACATCTGTATCATTTACTGATGCTATCAGGACCCAGCCACACTGCTAAAACTCGAGGCAGAGTGTGCCTTTTGCTAACTCTATGTCCAGCACATCCTCCTGCTTTGCCACAATGACATTGAAAACTAACCAGGACTCAAATTGTGAACACGAACATGTCTCAGCTATCCAGTTTTCCTGTGACCAAAAGCCAAGCTTCAATAGAACACAGTCCTGACAATTGAACTATCTTTTCACAATTTACTAATAAGCCACGTTCTTACTTTTTCTCCTGGTGTTTTCCAGCTTTGCTAGTGCTTTTCAATTAGTCCAGTTTTATGATGATAACAGTATTAGTCATGAAATATGTCAGTGCAAAAGATAGCCACACCCCCAATCTTTTCAGGTCTATATTACTGAACTAAACATTCCCCAAACCATTGGCAAGAGTTGAAGTGGTTCAGACCCTCCCACACCCATATTATTAAATTCTCGGAGCTTCCAGCACAACATGGTAGATCTAGCCTGTGTAATGGGACTGGTATCTGCACTGCAAGGAGTCCTGAACTATGCCCTGAAGGAATCTGGAAAAGCATCACCTGGCCCAGGCAAGCCTTGCCCACCGTGGCATGGGCTGTTACTCAGCATTTCTTACTACCGCTGTAATGCTGCAGAAAGGGATTTTGATTATTAACAGCAGCTCATCATGTACTCTGATTTTAATCCACATAAGTCTGCTGCAGCAGGCAGGAATAGTAGAGTCTGATGCTTCCAGAAACCTGGAGTGCTTGCTGGAGGCACAGTGGCCTCTAATACTTACATATCATTAGTGATCTCATACAGCTCTCTCTATATATATATAAAGCCTGTAGTGCACGGAGGAATGTAGCCTTTATGCAAATATATCCAGAAGATCCTCAAATTGTATTCCTGGAGGCACTGCAAAAGGTGACTGTACATAAAAGCTTTGGCTGCCTTCTTCCCCCCTTCCAGAGGTTAGTTTTGTCTGGCTGGGATTAGCACAGCATTGAACATGTCAGTACAAAATTGTTGTCAGCACTAGGAAAATCACTTGCCCTGTGCTCCGGCTTAGTGCAATAAGCTGCTCTGGTGAGGGCACAGATGGAGCACGTTCCAACATGGAAAGCGAACTGAAGAGCGGCATTGCTTGTCTCTGGTGAATGAACTGCAATTGCCAGACTTCCCGTGTTCAAACGCGCAGGAAGCTTCATTTCCCAGTACAAACAGAGACCTGATTTATACAAAGAAAAGTGTGACACCAAATCTGTTCAGTGCCCCAGGAGAGTGTCAGCCAGCCTCTCCCCGTCGATGCTCAGCACCATTACTGTCTGCTGGTTGCTGCACACAGAGGAGCGGTAACCTGCTTGAAAAGGAGAAAGGACAGCAGCAAAGAGATGCCATCTGCCACGGGGCTGACCCCGAGCCCCTCCAGCATGAAACAGTGACTCGAGTATCAACAGCAAAGCTCTGCTTCCAAGGGTAAGACACAAAGCACTTGACCTTTAGGTGACAGTTTGCAAAGTGCCAGCTCAAATGACACTGTGGGGAGGGGTGTGAGTATTATTAAGGTATATGATATCACCCACGAGCAGGGAACTAGCAAGATGTCCCCTGGGAGCAAAGCCTGTGATTTCTCCCCATGTTAGACATCCCAGCTCCCTGCTTCACAGATTCTCTGCTTATCACCATGATACCTGCACTTCTCATAAAAGGTAAATTGCCTTTTAACTCCTCTCCATTGCCTTGTAAGGGTCCTACTTAGATCTAATGATGTGCAAAAGTTTACAAAGCATTTTCAGATGACCTGGAATGCCTGCCAGCTTGTGAGTAGAGCAAATAGCTTAGCCAGGATAATAGGGAGGAAATCCACTGAATAGCTCAAGTCATTAAGATGTTTGCATTTGATGAGACAGCCACTACCAAGGGCCAGGAAAAAATAAATGAGCCAGCGCTGCTTATGCAAGGTGCTGCCAGGCATACTCACTTTCATCCCTGGCCTCTCCAGCACCCGTGGACAGGAGGGAGGTTTGTTAGGCTCCAGCCTTCTCCCAGTGTGCCAGCATGATTGCTCCCTGCCTGAAATCTTGAAAAGCTCCAAAGCACAACTTAGTGTTTCCATGAACAAGCAAATAAATAACAAATTAACATTCCGTAGTAACCGCATCTGCATCTCTCCTAAGAGCTTCAGGGAGAGAAGGAGTCGAGGCAGTGTCTGTACTTCATTTGTGCTGATTTAGGAAGACATCATCAACCTGAAATTGTAAGGTGAATTTAAACATCTCCTCCCATCCATCTCCATTCTTATAGCTTTCAACTATATTTCACAACTTTAAGGAAACTTTTTCCCCCTCCATTCCTGAGTGAAATGCGTGCTTCTTCCCAAGAGCTGCTGGGCAGCAGCTGCCTGGAGAACAGGGAGGACTGTCACAGAAGAACCAAGCATGGAAGGCTGTGAAGTGGGGTGCCAGCAAGGAGACAAACAGCATGCAGGCGTTGGAGTCCTTGGGCTCCGTTAGGGTATGGCCCTTTGCAGCACCCCAGCTTGGAAAGGGAAGCCGAGACAATTACAAAGATCTTAGAGCAGATGTAAGGCAGAATTCTATCTTTGTCATTCAGCCTCAGGGACAAACAGGAACAGGAGACAGAAGGGATCAAACTGACAGTAAATGCAAGCTGTTTTGCACTGATAGCCTCTGTGAAGGGGGCCAGGGGTCAGACACCTTCGGGCAATGTGACATGATGACAAGGGCCCCTGTACCTACCCATGTCTCAGTGCCATTGGACTGTGATACCACTGGGATTTCTGTCCCTTTTCTCCAGGACATCCAACCTTCCTCCTGCTCTGACTCCCAATATTTTGCTTTCTCACCCTAGACTCCAGTTCCTAAAACAGGAATAAAGGGTTGTGGGGAAATGCTAGACCTCAAGAGAGAGATACTGCGCTAGGACTTTCATTATACCCTGAACTGTCAGAACACACTTTTAGAGCTAACTCCAAGTAGTTATATCAAAACAAATCCAGATTAACTCTGCTTTTCCTCTTCGATTGACTGTGGCAACTCAGCATTTCCAAATGTGTATCTGGAAAGATAATGCAGAATGCATGCCCCTTCGGGAGGACATTCAGGCATTCCTAATTGGACTCATTTTATGCTGACTCCATATGTGGCATTTCAACTCCACTTGGGCCCCTTAAGAGAAATTAATGACTTCAGAGTAATGTACATTACACACACTTACACAGAATTCTTCCTCAAGCCTCATTTTCCTTCGCAGGAGTCTCAATGCTTCTGGATTTTTTGTTACTGGATAAACGCTGTGACAGCTGCAGTTGTCTGTGGTAAAGAAATCCCAAGGGAAATAAATTAGATTAGTCACAGGTACAGTGCTGAAGTCTTCAAAATCCACTTCTGCATCAGGGAAGTTTTGTCCTTTGCAATGCCGTTGCCTTCTTGCCTTCTGACATGATCCTCTTCTGATGCAGCACAGGTGCTGTCCCAGGGCTACAGAGAGGCACCTGCTCCTTCGCTCAGGCAAGAGCTGTTCTCATCTCTCCACTCGGCTTTCACTTAGCAGGGGAAAGCCAACACTGAACAAAACCCCAGATACCTCTGGCTCCCTGCTTGCCTGTCTTGCAGGAACAGGCAGATGTGTCTGTTCCAGAATATTCTTGCAGAATTTTGGCCCATAGCTTTGCCCACCAAGATGGGCTGTGAGTCCGTTCTGAGTACAGTGGGACCAAATGAGCCAGCAAGCTTTTCACAGAACCCCCATGAGCCTCAATCCCCTTCCCAGTGCTGATATTTGCCTTCAAGGGCACAGACAGTGCAACAGCAGTGACCCTAAGTCTGCAGAAAACATTCTTCTTTCTGCAACTAAAAGGCATGAAGTTTTCAGACATGCAGTTGCTGGGAGTATGCAAAAAGTGTGCTAGGATCAGTTTCATGGGCACTTAGTGGATGCTGGATTTGCACATATCCCCACCCCCCGACCATTCATAAATATATGCACAAACATCTTTTTATTCACACACATTTTGGCAAAAGGCCCATTGAATTCAGCAGAGGGAAGTCCATTGACTTTGGTAGACTTTGCACATTGTGGGTGAGAACAGATGGAGGCTCCATTCACCAGTTGCCACTCATTACTTAAAGCTTATTATTGTCAAAGAGTTTTGTTAATACATTCACAAATGAAGTGTGATCCAAGGGTCTACAGCAGAACGTGTAACTGCTGCTGAGTGCCAGTGAATGGCAGACGCCATTCACCGTCAGACAAGGACAGAGTGAACAAAGGACACCCCTATAGACACAGAGCTTACAGACAGCACTATATTGACCCACATTATCTCCCAGCTTTCAGAAAGCTGTAAGTACGCATGTAGGTAGTGCTCATGGAAGGAAAAAACAGTTTCCAGAGACCTCAGTGTGAGACACCGCAGATCTGCCACAAGAGAAGGCAAAAGCAACCACACTTAGGTCTTCTCTGTTGCTAACAGGAAGGTCCCATGGGCCTCTGCTGTCCTAAACTGTCCTGAGCCTTTTCCTAAGATATAGTTACCAGGGTGGGAACCCTCTCCTTACACCCTGAAGTACAAGGAATCAGATTTCCTGAGCACAGCAAGGAGAAGTCTTCTAGAGCAGAAGAATTCCCTCCAAATGAATGCTGAGGCTTTGGTGGAAGAGATCCGTCCTACAGGGGCCCATATCCGTTGTATTTCCCAAAGCCAGATCCCATCTCACTTCAGTGGAACTCCCCAACCCCACACAGCAAAGAAAGCAACACAGGGACTGCCTAGTAGCTCACAGTCACGCAGTGTTTAGTAATCTCTTTTGTAAAAGGCAGAAGTTTGCATTGGCTATAGGGCTCCAGGATTACAACAGGCTTAATAAGTGTGCCCATAGTTCAGAAATCTCTGGAAGAAGGACCAATGGCTCTCACAAACATGAATTGATGCAAGCTGGACAAAGAAATTAAGAATCTCTGTTGAGTTTACAATGGAAGTTTAAAGGAAAAAAAAAAAAAAAGTAACTTGTTGGGCTAATGTAGAGGAAGTGCAAACAGCTCTGAAATAAGAGTAGCAAGAGGCAATTAATTTCAGCTCTCAAATATCTGACAGAGATGGCATCAGTACAGCCTTCTAAAAGAGTGGCACGTTCCTGGTTGTTAAATGCTAGATTGCCACAGCAGGAGAACATCTTCACCTGGCAACTGGAGCCCTGATGCTGGGCAGCCTCACATCTCTTTGTGCTGCTTCAAGGTTTAACTATACAACGGCAAAAGTTAGCAACAGACAAGTCTGGGGACAACCCCTGCCCAGCTGCATTGCCTACAACTGAAAATCAGACATTTCCTTATTTTGTCTTCTTTTGTGGGTTCACAATTGTGCCATAGGGCAGTGAGACAGTGTGAAAGTGTCAAAGACTTCCTGGGACTCTCGCAACCGCAGAAAAGATTATATCTGATCCTGGGAAAAATAAATCCTCCCTAGAAACACAAAAGTAGCTTAGTTTTGTCCTTTGGTGGGCTTTCATTTCTTGTGTCTGTGGTTTGGGGTTTCCAAGCTGGGAAGCTGCTCTCAGGGTCAAGTGTTTCACCAAATCTCAGGCATTCACAGAGCTGTATGCAGTGTTCTGCTTTCCTTCAGATAAATGACCTTCAGAGAAGGGTCTTCTGGAACATCTCACCAGGCTCTGCGTCATTGCTCAGAGCTGGAAAACCATGTGAACAGAGCTGGGAGACCTCCAGGACACACAGAGTGCAACTCCCCTGAGAAGAACCTTCCGTTGCCTGTGTAAGAGGCCATCGAGGAAGCCAAGAGAAGTTTGCTCTTGTTTTGGTGTAATAGTGACTCACTTTGTGCAAAGACAAGGAAAGAGCCAGTTAAGCCTTGGGACAGGGTAAAACAAATGGACCGATTGAGACATGGATGTACAGAGAAATGAATCTATCCCTCATGCACTGTGAAACCATCTCAGTTCAGGCAGCTGCCACTTCAAGAGTATGACAAGTGCTTCACATCCTCCTGCTGCTCCCAAAGACTCTAGATATGGTCTTGTGCCCTGTCAGCTGCCTGGAGGGTTACACATTTCTGTATGAGCTGCAAGGACAGACAACAGCCTGAGCAGCGCAGCACTCCACGTGTCACACTCCCTTGATGGAGGTCCTCATGGCACTGGCGGCCTTGCTGGCTGCCCACCTACCCAGTGGGAAAGAACATGGGACAGTGTTCCCTTCTGGCAACTCTGTTCTGACCCCTGGAAATGGACTTTGTATGGGATCCTCACAAGACAGAGTCATAGGTGACAGTGAAGTCTACACAAGAAGAAATGCAAGTGTGTCCCCAGAGGACACAAGACACCCACGGTTTCCAAGCAGACAGTCTGAGGGATTGTCTGTGTGCAAACTTCCTCATGAGATTTGTCATTGCGGACACGGCTGCAGTGTACGCACTGGTCTGGACCTGAGACACAGCTCTTTGAGGTAATTTCTGCAAAGCACAACCGTTTTCAGCACCAAGAAGGAACATTATGACTTCCTTAAAACGAGCTGCAGGCTGGAGGGATCTTCTGTTTGAGAAGAGTTATCATCCAGCTACGTCGTTCAGTTTTCAGTTACTCTGTGCGCCAAAGCCAAACACAGCCCAGAAGCTGGCCCCTGTCATCCTGCAGTCTGTCACATTTGCCTAGGTGTAATCTCACATGATCTACCTCCCACCAGAATCAGACAAAACATCCTTTTCATATTTTTTTAGAAGAATGGCAGACAATGTGATTTTCCATTGCAAATTGTCATTTTGTTCTGTTTAAAATAAAAATGCCTAAATGAAAATACTATTTCTGTACTAGGAAAAAAAAAAAAATCTAACCTTTATTCTAGACATTCTGCAAAGATTTTTCCATTGTTCCATCTCCCATCTAAACTTCACTCTATTTCTGCCTTTTAAGGAGCAACAGGAGACAGCAGAGGAGCTAGAGAAAGGAGGGTTTTTTCACTAATGGGGAAATATTCTTCACGTTTAGATTTCCCTAGAAAGCTAAAAATGTAGACATAGTCCAATGGGAAGTCATTCACAATGAGCTACCTAGCGTCAGATTGTGTCTCCTTCCTGGAGGCTGAATCCTGACAGCTAACGTGCTTTGAAAAACAATTTGCCTTCTACCCAGAAGCAGTGTTTAGAAAGCAATGTGCTGTGTACACTGTTGAAGAGGTTTTAGTATGCTTTAGCCAAGACAAATGTGCATAAAGTGCTTGAGATATAGAGGTGAAGCCAGGGTTCTGCACAAGGGCACAGATGATGGCACCAACTGGCACTCAGTGAGGGCAGGCCCTCGCTAGAAACTGGGCAAATTAGAAACGCTGTGGAGGTCCTGGGGGAGCAGAAGGAAGGTTTTCAGATGGCTCCACACAGCCGCTTACAAGGCTTGGACAACCCAGCAAGAGCTTCCTCCAGTGGTCAAGCTTGAGGGATTAGGCCCAGAGGGGCTATCTGCCCTCAAGGATCTGCAGACCCTGTCTGGACCAGACCCTAAGTAACTTCTGCCAGCATTGCAGCTGGGTGTGAGTCGCGCTGTGGTCTTACAGTCCTTATCCCATTTGTGCTGGAGCATGTAAGGAGTGATGTCCTCGCATGGAGCAATGCCAGAGTCGTGTAAGTGCTCAAAGCCTGCTGTTTCTGTGCTTCTTAAAATGGTTCAGGGAAGAAAGCGAAGGTATATGAGTTACAGAGGAACTGAGTTCCTCCAGTCCCTGCTTTCTCTTTCTACTTCAGACTTTTTCTCAAGATGACAGGAACAGCATCTCTTTGGTCAGAAGGTATCTTTCTTTCCATCTCACATATGCCCTTCTAGGGCTGGACTTGTTCTTGTGGTGATTTTAGCGGTGGTTCATGAGCACGTTACTGCGGAGCTGATACGTGTGCAGTGTCTTTCGTACAGCAATTGGTAGCTTACCAGGAAAGGGAGATTTATGTGTCTCCAACAGACTGCAGCTAACCTCATCATACAACAACAGCTGCACGTCCCAGCCAAGCTACCTACATACAGCTCAAGCCACCTTACTGGTGAGCTATTTTTACAGCATCTTTTCTGTAACCATTTGGGTTGACCACGTACCTGCAGCCTTCCTCTTTGTGCTAACCCACACATCACACAGCCCACAGAGACACATCTACACAGCGTCTTGTTTGCCCATACAGAACCAGCCTGGTAGGTTCTTGAAGTCCCTCTTCTGCTTGTTTCACTTCTATGGACAAGCCCAAATGTTTTACTGAGAAAGCTGTTTTTTTTTTTTTAAAAAATTAGCTTACAGGCTGAGGCCCATAGACTCTGTTGCTGCTTGTGCACCAGCTTTTCTTCTCCAGACTGCAAGACACAGCATCTCCCATGGCAAAGCCAACTTTCCAGGAATTTGGCCACTCCAACTCAAGTGTCTGCAAGGCCATGTCTAGCGCAAGACAGGCCACTCTCTGGTCACCTCTGCTCTTCTTCACCCAGGGGAGCTACTTAAAAAACAGCAGTTCCTTCCACTCAGGTATGGAACAAAAGAAAGGGAAAGAGTGTTTCTTCTAAATTTCAAAGCTAATTCTTAAAAAATTAAGCAAGGAAAAACTATGACCCTAGCTGCAGTCCCACCACTGACACCAGTCCAGGCAGGAGAGGGCCACGAGGCTTTTTGCTCCCAAAAGGCATCACTGTGGCAGGTTCAAATCCCAACAGTACTCGAGTTGTCAGGTTCAAGTGGCTGGACTTTTAAACTAGAACTCCAAACTTTCTAGTACAAAAAATTACCTTTTGAAAAAAGGGGAAAATGGCATGGGCTGAATGCCACTGCTAATCCCTGTGCAGGACTGGCCCTCCTTGCCCAGCCCAGTGTTCCCAGCACTGAAGGCACTGTGGAGAAGGACAAATCCCTTGCATGGCCACGGTGGCTGTCACCACTACAGCAGCCCTGTGGGAGAGGGAGAGAGGTCGCTCTGCTGCCCGATCCCTGGCTGGGAAGGACAGGTTGGCATCGCCGTGTCCTCCTGCCGCTCCCCTCCAAGGAGGTGCTGCTCCGTGCACCCGAGCCTGGACTCACTTCTGTCGGTGTTGGTGTTTCAGCAACCCGGTGCTGAACAGCAGCTTGGCTCTGTAGCTGGTATCAGTTGGTGTGTGCAGAGACTAAAAATAGAGACCCTCCACTCTCGCAATGACTCAGAGATGCAGAAGGGAAACCCGCAGGCTCTGTGCTTGGCTGTCCCTCGAGCTGATTGAAAAGACTTCATCTAAAACTTTGTTTTGACACAAAACGGTTTTTTGAAAAACAAGCCAGCCAAAAAAACAAACCTCATCTCTCACCACCAAAGCTGCTAGGAAGACTTCTCATTTTGTCTAAGTTTAGAACAGGTCTTGGCCAGAAATGTATGACATTACAATTTTTTTTTTT